>VNKF01000204.1:0-169842 GCA_008044355.1 Drosophila lacteicornis
AAAGTGACGATGGCACATTCAACCCAAAAAATTTCTGATACCAAATTTTGTGACGATTAATAGTTATTTAAACAAAAATATTTAAAAAGTTTTTAATTAGTTTCAAAATCGGCACTTAGCTGAAAAATTAAAAAAGGCAAAACAGGCAGCGTGCCGATTTTGAAACTAATTAAAAACTTTTTAAATATTTTTGTTTAAATAACTATTAATCGTCACAAAATTTGGTATCAGAAATTTTTTGGGTTGAATGTGCCATCGTCACTTTAATCTCACCTCGTTAAGAGGTGTTTTTATTTGATTCTATCTGAGGAGAACTTTTCAAAGAATTTTTGCAAGTGGTCTTGGTCTCTCCACTTGAACAAAAATAACTAGCTCAGGCAATTTTTCAAAAACCAGTAAGTGCGAATCGTTTAGAATTTGTTTCTTGTATTTTTTTCTTCTCTTTTCAAGCGTATTTTTTCCCTGTACAGCCAAAGGAATTTGTGAATGCAATTGCTGGCTAGGCAGAGACACCTTCTCCCTCCGTAATTCTCGGCTCTTCCCTAGACTGATGGAGATGTCTGCATGCCTCAATCTCAATTTGAGGATGCAGATGCAGATGCAGATGGGGATTGGGATTGGGATCGCAGCGCCAATTGCCGATTGCTGACGACACCCAATAAACTGGCGGCCAATTACTCTTGGCCAGTTAGAGGAGCTAACAATCGGGAGCCAGCAGATAGCTAACTCGGCGTAATTTCCCACAAAAGTATTTGAATGTCGTGTAAAGTGTTAAATTGTTTTACATTTTTTGCAGCCGTCGCGTCGGGTCAGCCAGCCACATAAATTGCCGCAGCAATGCGATAATTTGCATAAAATATGCACACAAGGGATATGGCTTGGGCTCTTTCTCTCGGTTTCGGGATTCTCGATATTTGGATGCACAAAAATCCCCAATCCCAATCCCAATCCCAATCCGCAATACCGCCGCCGCTTGAACTTTGCCGCAGTCGGGTGTCGATTGGAATTTTAAACGGAGCATTGACAATAAAGTCTGCAAGGGGACTCGGAACTCTCGGGACTCTCGACTTTATTGACAATCCCCGGTGCAGTCGGTCCTATTGTTCCTTTGTTCCTCCAGCAACTCTCTGGACTCGATGCCAATGGGGCTTCTTCTTTTTCGGATGAGGCACCATGATCACGGTTCGAAGCGATTACTTGATTGAGATTTGAAGGCTTCGCCAGAGCTTGACTCAGTGAACTTCGAAAGTCAGTCTTCGAAAAGGGAAATAATATTAATTTAAACAACGGATAAGGTTCTTTTAATTATTTGCCATTTGTTAAACTATTTTTAGTGCCTTAATTAAATTAAATTAGTTTACAGAGGGAATGGGAATTTTTAAAGTTTTTTTTTAGGCTGATTTCTAAAATCTTTCGCCAAGACAAAGTTAGGCTGACCTGTTTTATTAATTTCAAACTTAGCTTTTAATTTTGTTTATAATCTCTCCAATATATTATTAATTTACAGCTTTTCTATAATATTAAATGATATCGGTTCTATCTAGATTTTTTTATAGTAAAACCTAAGATAAAAATGAGCTCTAAGTGGCCCTGCAAAGATGTTCGATTTCCTGGCTAAGAATATTCAAGAATTTGCGTCTCAATTCGGCCAAACTTGAATCGATCGATGGGGCCCCCTTTTATTTTTCTTCATCCCCCTTGAACCCCCCCCTAGAGCCCCCTTAAGCCCCCTCTCCTCCAGCCCCTGGAACATTCGCAATCGACACGAAAATCGCAGCACAAAAAGTCAAATCAATCAAAGTGACGACAACGGCGCAGACGAAATTGCTATGCAAGTGGAACACTGGCTCAGTTTAAGGGGGGCTCTTTTTTCCAAGGGGGGTTGGGGGTGTGCCATAGGCGGGGCTTAGGGGGGGAAGAGGGAGGGGGGCTATGGGATTGTAGCTGCCGCAAAATGTCAACTGGCTTTGCATATGGAAATTGGATAATGGCAGCGTCCGTCAGTCAGTCAGTCAGACAGCAAGTCCAGCGAATGTCCACCGTTCGTTCACTCATTTCGATGGCGAGTTCTGAAAGGCAGCACTGGCAGAAAATTAGGTGGGGAAACCTACAAGAAATACTAAAAAGAAAAATAATGGAAAACCTAGAGGAGCTTAAGGAAATTTTATTTAAAAAAAACTAAAAAACAAGATGGCATTACTTTCATATTAAATATATTTTATAATTGTAGTTTGGTAATGGATTTCTTTGGCTGAACACGAATCTAAACCTGAAAAAGGTTAGATTTCTGATATATTTATATATTATATATTTAGTAAGCTCAAAAAGAGAATTTTCTATAAAATATATACTCAAATTAAGCCTTTTTTAAGAAGATTATAGGAAGAATGTAGCTAATATCTTCCTATCTTCAGGAAACACATTCCATATTAATAAATCGTTAAAAACCCCTCATTTTTTCGAGTGTGAGCTTGGGCATAGGGGAGGGGTATGTATAGTTTTGTGGCTGGGGAGGTGGATTTTCAGCAATTTACCGCAAATAGAGTTCCGCCGAACTGCAGGCTCAGATATCGGGGCGCACATATCACATCGCATCCCATCATCTTGTCATCTTTTGGCAGTCGCTCCACGCTCCTCGCTCGCAGTGGAAAATGTTTTTCCGTTAATAAGTAAATGGATCGATGGCTACCAGTATGGGGGGAGGTGGGGGAGCGGGAGGTAGTAGTAGGGGCATTCAGATTCCGGCAAATACAATGCCACACCAAGCGGCACCGCATTATTTTGGGCTCTTTTGCGGCCAGCCACCAAATTGACCGTTAACTGATTTTCAAATTTGCGCCCCCCTTTAGACTCGAAACGCTAACTCCCTTTCAGTGCGATGCCACTGCCGCACCTACGTCACAGCTCAGTGGCAAATACAGAGGCATATATACCCCGATATCTGGCATATACATGATGTACTATACATGGGCTTTTTCAGTTTTTCGGTAACTCAACTTCCGGCAGAGTTGGGCTTCGGCCTCTCTCTCTCGGGGGTCCAAACAAAAGCAATTTAATCGAGCATGACTTTTGGTTAAACTTGTAGAGCAACGCCTACGCAGCAGCAGTCGCAGCAGCAGCAGCAGCAACAGCAGCAGGAACAGCAGCAGCAGCGGCAGGGGTAGCGTTGCCGGATGTAGGGAATTTTAATTTGTCGCGTCGTTTAAACGCGAGCAGCGCCCAAATCGATGGCAACCCTTTAACGCCGTCGTAACGCAGCCATTGAAGCGTTACCCAAACCCCTCCATAATATAATAAAATACAAAAAAAAAATAAGGAAAACCACCGCCACAGCCACGCCTACGGCCGCCTCCGCTCGTTCGATTTCGGCAGCGTTGGTTTTTCTCTCAACTTTCCATAGGTATATATTCTTTGAGTTACCCCGTTAATCGGAGAGCTAAAGGGTGTATTGGGTTTGAGGATGAGAAGAAGTTGGGAGAGTTATCAGAAATTATAGTAGAGAGGGAGTTATCTGTTATACAAATATTTTGGTTCATAAAGAAAAAAAAATATGTCTTCCTGGTGGCTTCTTCTTTAGACCCTCTTTTAGCCAAAAAGGAAGTGATAGCCAAAAGCCGTATATTTTCTGATTCGCTACTAAAATCTTAATTATTTAAAATCAAAATATTGAAAAAAATCGAAAAAAATTTTTTTTTCAATTTTTCAAAATTTTGAAAGGGGTTACATCATTAAAATTGTCAAAAATAGAAAAAAAAATTTTTTTTTCTAAATTTCTAAATTTGATATGCAGATTTATTAATCAATTAAAAACTAGCACAGAAAAGGTTTCCAAATTGAAATATCTGTTTTTTTGGCTTAGTTTTGCCTTTTTAAATTTTGATTTATTAAAAAAATTATTTTATTTTTCGAAATATGTTTCAAATCCAAAAATGCGCAAATTGGAGGTCTTCTTGGGAATCTTTAACAAAGCTATAGTCGTAATTTTCGGTTTAAAGTCAATAGATATGAAATAAATAAACTTATGCGGATGTGTTCTATAAGTTTCAGGGAAATCGGATGATAAACTTGGGAGTTATTACACACTTGACTTGTATCTGTAGCTTTCTTACTAGCTTCTTGTTATATTTATCCGTTCATTTGTCCGTTCACTTGTCCGTTCATTTGTCCGTTAAATTCTCCATTCATTTGTCCGTTTACTTCTACATTTCTTCTATTAATTTTGTTTTAAGTTTTTCTCTACGTTTTCTGGATTCACAATATTATAAATATGTCAAAAATGTAGTCAATAAATATGTCAAAATATTTCTCAACCGGGTATTACATAGTCGCAACTCTTCACCGTACAATTTCTTCACCAATTTTTTTTTTTAATCGTTTGGGTGGTTTTTATTAGGCCGCTTGTCTCCGTCTCCAACTTCTGTCTGTGCGCATTATTTATGGTCGCGCATTTGCATTTTGATGGTTGCACACACACACACTCGCACACACACCGAACATCCTCTTAACCCCCCCTAACCGCTTTTTTCGCCAGCACTGTCAACCCTTTTTCGAGCCGAGCAGCACAGGTGGCCGAGTGTGTATGTGCGTGAGAGGTGAGCTCTTTTTACGACCGCTGCAGCCGAAAAAAGGAAAAAATTGAAAACAAATTTCCACGTATCGATAGCGGCTCCTCGAACGGAATCGAACGAAATCCCCTTGGCGTCGCCCCGGTTGCGCTTCACAGGATAATCGTAAAAGGGGGAAATTGCGCTTATAAAATGATCGCCGCCAAAAATACGGCAATATACCAACTTGCACTGCCAGTCTGTATCAGAATTTGGAATCTGTATCTGAATCCTTGGCTGCTGATTAAACGAGGGAGGCTGCTGACTCTGCCAGTATTTTTGTGGCCTTGAAGGAATGCAAAGGACTCCTTTGGAGAGTCAACATTCAGCTGTCCTTGAAGAACCCCAACTGGCTACAAACGAATTTTAAAGGAAATATGCAGAATTTAGGAAAATTACTAATTTAACTCATTACACCCTTGCGGGGTATTGTAATTCTCCGCTTAAACTTAGTATTACAGTTTGATGCAGGAGAGATCCCAAAGAGATAGAGCCATAGAAAGTCAGAGAGATCCCATAACTGTTATAATTTTGTTTGGCCAAGAGTTCAGAGTTAATTTCTGATCGTCTGGTATTGCATTCTCATCGATGTGGAAATTGGATGAAAATAAGATGGAAATTGCATGGAAATTATATTAAAATTTGTAGAAATAGGATGGAAACCCCATACCCAACATGGAATACCAATTAAAGTTAATCAATTATATTTTTAAAATACAAACAAAAAGAAAAATACCTAATAATAGTTACGTAAAATAATATAGTTACCCAAAATTTAAAAATAAAAATGCTTTACCTAAATAACAAACCAAATAAAAATACTGAAACTAAGTCCAGCATCCAGAGAGCGACGGCATCGCATCCCAGTCCAACTGAATCATCAGAAATCAGTTGGCAGACGTGAAGCAGCCAAGTGAATCATCACCACCATCGCCACCACCGCCATCATCGCCCGTCATCATCATTATCATCATCATGTTGTCAACAGTTTTTGGACTTTTGTTGTCCACAAATCAAAGCTCGGCGAAGCCAAACTGACAGGATTCGGCGAGGGCGAAGGGCGGAGGGGGACTCGGAATCGCAATCGGAATGCCTTGTTGACAAGTTGAGCATTTTAATTGCTGCCGTGCGGCCAAAACAACAGGGTTAAAGGTGGGGCAGTCGGTCTGGTCGGGGGGTTAAGGGTGGCCGTTGGCCGTGCTGCACGCAAAGAGTCAACTTCCTGTGCGTATCCACAAAATGCGCTAACTAATCAAATATGCATAACAAACTTGAGCCGCCGAACGCCACCCCTTTGTTGGCCACAAGCGCACGCAACGTCTACGCACCGTCAAGGGGTTAAAACCAGGACAAAGCCAGAGTTGTCACTTGTCCTAGCCAGGTCCTTGAATAAATACTAGCTGAATTTGATATAAGAGTTCAAGGTAGAAAATAAAAGCACTTAATAGACTTTAAATCAATTAAGAAAGTGCTTAAAAGTTTGCAATTAAATGTATCAACAACCCTATTTAAGGTAGAATATTTTCTAGCATACTTTCGAGCGCTATTTTAATTGATTTTGATTTCTCAGGCACTTTATAATATAGAGAAATTAATGAAAATAAGCACAAAATATTATAAAACTATTTAAGCATCAAATAAAATCATTTGTCTTATCAGAAACTTGTACAGATATTACCCTACTTATACAGCTTGCCATTAATATTTTTTCGATATTTATTAATTAAATTCCCATGTTTAAATTCTTGCCATAAACTAGCTAAATTCTCATATTTTTATACAGAACAAACTGAAACAAAAAGGCATTTCGTCGATTTAACCCAATGTCGATTTGCTGCTAAATTATTGCTGCTCGTTGTCGTTGTCGCTGCGACTTCTGCTGTGACTTCTCTAACCCGTAAAACTATTATTATGATCATTATGGCCGGGACGGACCCGGCCACTGGCACCGCCCTCGCCCTCCAGGAATTGGTGACTCCGAAAACCAGGCTGGGAACTGGGAACTGGGAACTGGCTGGTATCATTGAAGGGTATCCGTATCCGTCTGCCCCCAGTAACTTTCGACACGCACTTTGACGCACTCCCAGCACACCGCCGCCTCATAAATGTTTTGGCAATAAAGCCCAAGTTATGATAATGCCAATTCATGTTTAGTGGCGGAGATATCTAAATATTTATACCGAGTGTTTGCATGTTCCCAGCTGACTACCAATGACGTGCAGAAAGTTGTGATGGATGGGCTGTCCGGGGGATCAGCAGGTGGGACATGTACACACAATCTTCTTCCAGAGATAACTTCCATCATCCTGGTATCTGTGGCAGGTTGGAGCAAGTTTTTTATCAATAAGGCCAAAGGGTCACTCGGCTAACTCACTTATTGTTTTACTTTAAAACGTGCTGAAAAGCGGACTCAAGTTAATATTTACTTAGCTTCCTTAAGGGAACTCTTTGTCCTTGTAGTTTGCTCGTCCATTATGATTAAAATATTAGCATGCCAATATTTGTTTCCAACTTTATTTACCACTTTTCCGGGCACGGGAAATGACGCCAACGGCCAAGTGCGTGGGATGCGGGGGTTGACTGTGGATGGGGATTATTGTTGTCAACATCGACATAACCCTTTTGTTGGAACAGTTGGCGGAACGACGTCGATATGGTGGTGGTGACATTGGTGACACCGGCGACGGCGGCGGCGGCGGCGGCAATTAATAATACGTAATTTATGATCCGCATTCAATTCTATTTGACTTTTGCGGCCCGAAACACTCAAGCCAACGCGAAAAAGGGTTAAGAGAGCCGCACTTAAACGCCTTTTCTAGTGAAGCGTTACAATTTACAGCCGTCGGTAGTCAGCCGGAACGCATACCGCACTCTTTCCCCTTTCTTTCACTCTATATATATACATTTTTTATAGGCCCCGATTTGGGCTCGAAAGTACACCCAGAGTGTTATCCTTATCCCCCGGCTAATCCGGCATTCGTGCCGAATTCTATTAGCCAAGTTAACGCTTGGATAATCGCCGCTTTTGGCTAATCCAACTTCAAAGTCAAAGGCGCGCAGACAAAGTTTTTTATTAAATTAAAAATGATACACCTCCGATAATCGGAACTGCAAAAGGTCGAGGCGAAAAGGATTTAAGAAGGGTTTGCCGGGTCAGGAATTTAAGGATTAAAGATGAGGAATAGAGATTATTATTAAGGAGTTAGAGATTCAATTAGAATTCGCTATTTAATAATGGATTTATGTTTGAAGTAAATAATAAATTCACAAATTTAATGCTGGCTATTTAAATTTCTGCGTTTCTTCTGTATTTAGTTTATAGATTCTTGATTAAAATTAGGAAATATCTCCGATTTCTTGTGGTACGAATATATGTATGTACAATTACAATTACAATTTTGCTTTCTTTTTTGTTTTTAAGAATTTCAAAGGGTTTCCTGGAAGGTTAACGTAAATCTTGTAAAATATCATCCAAATCATAAAGAATAAATAGGTTATATAGCTCTTATAATAAAATATCTGATCTAGTTAATGTTCACATCCTAAATTTCATAAATAACTTATTCAAACTTTTATCCAGAACATGAATATAAACATTTAAACAAGGTTGGGCACTGAACTTAAAGATGGGAGCCTGAAAGTAATAAACATCCTTTAAAAAAAACTAAAGCGGACCGTGGATATTTTGTTCTTGTACTTCCAAGCGAGCGCTACGTATAAAAACTAAAGGAGAAAGCTCTGGTAGCTAAAAGAGCTGCCCATCGCTGCTCTATATCTTCCGAAATATCTCCCTTAAAGCGTTACAAACATGCAAGCCAGACTCGCTGTAAACCCTCCATAAAAAGCCTTTCTTTTTCCACATCTTGCCTTCCAATACTTACTTTTATTTCCAAAATATAAAATCAAACAAAAATCATTTGATCAAAAGCCTTTTCTCTGCGCTTTACACCGGGGAAATAATAACAACAGCCCATAGACTAAAAGGCAGACAGTAAATCCCCAGCTTTGGCATCGCCTGGCAACCACCCATTGGGAGCGGGATGAGACAGCATCACCAGACAGAGCGAGCAGTTAATTATGACACGCACTGTTTGCTCGCCGCCACTACCGCTGCTGCTGCTGCTATTTATTTATGCATTTTATTTAATATTCCCAGTGGCGCTGCTCATTTAAGCGGGGATGCGCGGTAATATGTCCGTGTCCAGCCACCAGACGGCAAACAATAAGCCAAATAATGTCCGAAATAAATATGTTAAATTGAAAATTGAAATAAATGCAAAAACAAATATAAAAAAAACGAGAACAAATAAGCAGGAAAACTAATGAAACACGAAACGTTTTCGATTGCATGTTCGGCCCCCGGTCCACGTGTACCATTAATATTATTTTGTTGCAAAAATATTCCATGTTATCGAGTTTTTTTTTTTTTTAGTAATAATTTTTATTTAATTTCCTTTGTTTTGTTGTTGTTTAATTAATTTTATATATAATTGCAGTGACATGAGGTGTTGTTGCTTCTTCATTAATTTTATCCATATACATATACATATATATTTAATAAATATATATATCATACATATATATCCTTCGTACATATACATATACATATCGAATTTGTTGTTGGTTGTTTGTTCTTGTTCTTGTTGTTCTTGTTGTTGCTGATGTTCGGGTTCTGGTTGTTTGCCTTTTGTTTAAATTTAATTAACTATAATTAATATTGCTTTTGCGTATAATTCATTTTCTCAAAAAACAGCTAAACCAACAGAAAAAAAAATTATATATTTATATATAAGTTCTTATGACGATGCAGGTGTCGCTTGTGATGATGATGATGATGATGATGATTATGCAGGTGTTGTTATTGCATTTATTGGGTTACAAGGAAAAACAAATCGCTACGGAAATTTATTTTAATTTTAATCTTTTTTTTTTGCGTTTTCATGTGAATTTTCTTGTGTTTTTATTCTTTTTTATTTTCTCATTAATGCTGCAAGTGTCTGTGAGTGTGTGTGGGTGTGCGGGTGGGTGTGTGTGTGTGTGTGTGTGTATGAGGGAGATGTCTGTTAGCTGCGTCTTTGTCGCTCTCTCTTAAATTATGCGAGGAACATGCGTTGGATTCAACTTTTCTTTTAATTTCTTTTCTGTTTTCTGATTTTCTTTAACTTATGCGAGAGTGAAAAAAAATATGTACTTTAAGACTAACAAAAAAATTATATTTTTTTATGCATACACGTTACGGTAAATATATAGTATATATATTTATAATGATATATAAACACACACAGAACTCGTCGGTGCCCTAACTTTTAGCATCTTTATTTTTCTTTCTTTTTTTTTTCAACGAGTTTAGAATAAAAATACTAAAAAAAAAAAATATTATTTTGTTCTTTGGTTTTAGAACTTAAATGTACGAAAAAAAAATCATAAAAATAATGGAGAAAAAAAATATTAAGAATTAAATTAGGAAAACTCAAGTTGCGTATTTTTTCTAAGCATTTTCCTTCACTGGTGAGTTGTGTGTTTTTTAGGGGAGGGTGTGTGTGTGTGTGTGTGTGTGTGGTGTGTGCTACATGTGTGTGTTTGTTGTTGTGGCTGAGTGTTTACGGTATCTTGGTACTTAAGGGCTACATAAATTATTTTTAAATATATATTTATATATATATATATTCCATATATTTCTATGCATATAGGTTTTTATTTACGTTTACTAAAAAAAAAATGTTTCATCCACCTAAGACTAAGAAAAAAAATTGCATTTATTTTGTTTTCATTTCATTTCGTATTTGTTTTTGTTTATATTATTTTTTTCGGTATTTTTTTCTTGTTTTTTATACTTTTTTAATGTCCAGTTGGGGTCTTCTTGCTGCCTTTTGCTTCCTCCTTCCTCTTTGTTTTTTATCTTTTATTTTTCACTAAGGTTACAATCCAGCTTGTTTTGTTTTCTTTACTTTTTTAATATATAATATATATACTATATATATATATATGGGTTCTAGTTGTATATATATAGAGGGGCGCCATCTTTGATGTTGCTATTTCCAATCGTACAATATACACATACATATATATGTGGGGTGTGGGGGGTGTGTGTGTGTGTCCAAGTGTGATATATAAAGTATATTATATATTTTTGTGTGAGGGATCTCTTCCCGCTCCGATCTCCGGAGAATCAAAAGGTTTCTTCCGTTTGCAACTATCCCTCCTCCATCTCTCTCTCTCTCTCTCTCTCTCTCTCTCTTTGCTGACTTTCTTACTTGACTTTCCTGCCCTTGTAAGCCCCTGTGTCTGGCGTTTCTCTCAGTGTCTCTCCGCTCCGTCTTGCCATGCCCCGGAAACCTCTAGGATTTCAGGGAGGAAAAAAACAGCACAAAAAAAAAAGAGGACTCCTTCCCTGGCTCCGGGCATAGCAAGCGGCTAAATATATACTACAAATGTTAGGCTCTAATCCTTGCTGCCTTCCCATGTCCAATGTCTCCAATCTCCAAGCTATTTACAGTCGGGACACGGAGCCTAGACGACCGCCACGGGCACCGTATGATGATGATGCGACGGAGGCTAGAGGCCTGGACGCTGACCCGTTCCCGGTCAGACGTCAACATCCAGATCGAGATCGATCACCGAGCTGCGATCCTCGTCCGGGTCCTGATCCGGATCCTCCTGCTCATCGATATCCTCCTCGAGGTCCAGCTCCAGCTCCTGGCCTCCGCCGCCGCCGTCATCGCAATCGGAGCGGCCGTCCAGTAATTGTCACTGATCCGTCCCGCCGGCCGTGGTGCCATGGTGCGGATGCGAGTGATGCGGATGCTGGTGCTGATGCTGGTGCGGATGCGGATGCTGCTGCTGCTGCTGCTGCTGCTGCTGCTGGTGGTGATGATGCGCCTGGGTGTGATGGTGGGCCGCCTCCTCCGCCAGCTGCAGGGCCGCCGCTGCTGCCGCCGCCGCCGCACTGCCATTGTGCTGCACCTCCAGCCCATTGACCATCTTCTCCATGCTCTTCAGCTCCGACGGCGAGTTCTGGGACTGAGCTGCCGACGCCCCCGCTCCCCGCTGCTTCATCAGCGAGGGCGGCGTGGTGGGCGACATCGAGATGGGACGCGTCGGCGGCGAGTGTGAGGCGGGCCTGGGCCTGGGACTGGAACTCAGGCTCCTCGGTTCAATGCCCTGGGCTGGCGGTCCGCCACCCTCGCCCGATCGATTGGCATTCGAGCCCGGGGTGACGGCATCGAAGGCGGAGCCCAGGCTCCCCGGCAAGCTGTACGGCGAGAAGCGGTGGCTCTTCAATCCCTGGAGCGGCGACACCGGCGTGTGCCCTGCCGCCGCATAGGCATGCCCGAACAGCGCCGGATGCTGGGCGGCCAGCGCTAGCTGGGCGTTGAACAGCAGGCCGGGATTGAGTCCGGCCGGACTCATGGCCGCTGCCGCAGCCGGATTGTGCAGCAGGCCGAGATGCGGCGGCGGATAGAGGCCGTGCGGATACAGGTAAGGCAACAGGTGCGGCGACGGATGGATGGGCGGACCCACCGATATATTTGGCGACGGATAGCTACCGCCGCCGCCGCCGCCGCCGCCACCGCCGGGATTGAGGCCAGCTGCTGCGGCCGCCGCTGCGGCGCCCACCGCCTCCTTGGGACTGCCCGTCGAGGTGGGCCGAAAGGCACCGCCGGTGCTGCCGCCGACGCTCTCCGAGCAGCTCGAATCGCTGCCATCGCGCTCCACATCCGCGTCCGCCTGCAGGCGTCGCCTCAGAGCCTCCTCCGCACTGGCATTGGCCGCTGCTGCCGCAGCATGCTCGCTGGCACCGGCTCCGGCTCCGGCCAGGTGATTGAACCAGGCGGCCAGGGCTGTGTGGTTTAAAGGGAATAAATAAATAAAATAAAAAAGAATTAGTTAAAGCTTCTAAATAGGAGATAATATGCCCAAGAAAACCCTTAAGAAATCCCTTAAACCCTACTCACCGGAATGCTGATGGGCATGCATCTGCTGCAGCGAGTGGCTGAGTGGGAGGAGCGGACTCTGCGGCGGCCCCACCACATCTAGGAGCTTGTCCTCGTCATCCTGCTGCTGATCCAGCAGCCCGGCATGCGGATGCAGGTGGGGCGGTCGTCCGGCATGGCCCAGGTGAAGCGGTGCCCGGGAGCTGCTCACATGCGTGGGATTGAGCTTGTCCGAGTCGGACCCTCGGTTCGACATCAGCGCTTGCCTGTAACAACAGTTGTACGAGAGGCGAGGGCCACAAATTAGAACATCCAAGTGTCAAGGGGGGCAGGGGATTATTACAAACTAATTATTGGTTAATTCTTAGGGATAATGCACTCTTTTTAGATATTATTTGGAGATATTTGGTCAACAAACTGAAGTAGGAACTGAAGAAGCAAGCTTGCAACAGTAGAAATAATATTTAAAAAATAGTTGATCATAATTATAATATATTTCCCAACATTATTTATTTATTTCCCTTCCCAAACACCCACAACACCTTCTCTTATACACCTAAAAACCCCAATCAGTGTGTTTGCGCTCGCATTCCGTCAAATCAATCAGCTTTTCGCCCCACAAATTTCGACGGCCGTCATGTGTTGTTGGTCGATTTAGCAGCGGAATTTACGGGGAATCGCTGGGGATCAGGGCCAAAAGCTTTGATAATATTGTTGGTAACTGGAAATATCTGCTAAATGATAAACCAGCGCTGGCGGCGGCCCCAGTCCTGCCAGTTCCTGTCCACACACTGGAGCTGGAGCTGGAGCACAGCCCATCACCCGGTGAACCTTAATTGAAATGTAACAATGCGAGGCGGAAACGGGGGTTCCGTCCGTCCGGCCTTGCTGTGTGTGTGTGTGTGTGTGTGTGCGTGTGTGCGAGTGTGTCTGCGGCTGACAATGAAATTGAAAAATAATTCAAAACACGTTAGTGTAATTTAGTGTCTGGCCGGGTCTGGTGTGGCCTGGGCCAGCATTTTCCATTTCAATTTTCCTTATTTTTCACACATCAAAGCCGGGCGCTGCCTCGCTCGCAAATTGGGCAATTTCAGCACTCGCACACCCGCACACACACACACACACACACACACTAGCGGGTGTTGTGTGTATCATTATCACAGCAACCACACCCAGAGCCACACCATACACCCATTCCCCGGGGAAAAAAACCACGGAAAATCCACCCATCATGGGCTGGCATTGCGCCAAGGGCGTCTTCTTTTACACTTAACTGTTTTTCCACCTGCCTAATGTGTGTGTCCCGTGTGTGTGTGTGTGTGTGGTGTGTGTGGGTCCTGTGTGTGAGCCTAATTTAATAGCAAATCAATTTGTGTTAATCCAGGCAACGTATCTGGACCCACCCACTTAACTACAAAGACGCCAAGACGCCGTCCAACTTTTACAGGAGGCAAGCGCGTCAGGAGCGGTTTGGAAGCGAGTCGGGTGAAGGCCCAAATTTTGAGGGGCGGCATTAAAAAGAAAGCTTAAAAATGAGCTAAGAAGTTATTAACCTTTTCTTTCTAATATAACTTATTATAAGCTGACTAAAATAATATTATAAGCCCACTGAAGATAGAATTTCCCAAATGTAAGCCTTTTCAATAAGAATTTTTATACATATAATTCGCAGAGCTTATAATTCCTATCCCTATACTAATAATATACTATACTACTGATATTATATGTATATTCTTATTAACAGACTTAAATAATATTTAAAGCCTACTAATTTTAGGCACTTTTAATAAGATTTTTAAGACAAGAAGCTTACAGAGATCATTATTCCTTTACCAAAAATATTTGATATATTTATTTAATTTTAAAATATTTCTATAGGCTTCTTAAGTATGTTTCCAAATGGCTTGAATTATTTCCCTATTTCCAGCCCCCCCCTTTTTGAGTACCCTTACTTCCCGGACACTCCGCTCCTGTAACTCTCATGCATCGGGCCCATAAAATGTTCGGCCCAAAGACGTTTATCTATTGCCCTTTTGCCTCCCATTGTACGGTGTGTGTACGGTGTGTGTGTGTCAGCGAGTGGAACGCCCTGGCAAAAAGGGAGTTCCCTTTAATTTTTCCTTTATTTTATTTATTTATTTTTTTCTCTTTTTTGAGGGGGTGTTTCGCCTGAAATTGCGCCGTTTTGTGTGCTTTGTAATTTTTGAATTACGTCTGAATTTGCGGCTTAAACAGCCCACGCACGCCCACCGGAGGAGAGTCGCAGAGTCGGACCTATTGTCAACTAACGCCTCGGGTTAGCGGTTAGAAAAAAAATACAAAAAAAAAAATAAAATAAATAAATTCCCTGCGATGCTGCGAACAACAAAAGCGAATTTCAATTGCTGCTGTTAAAACGTTTTCACTTTGGACTTCCGGTTCTCGTTGCGCCCAAGGCATCGGCATCAGCACCAGCAGCAAATAATAGGAATAAAAACCGAATCCAGAGGGGGTTTTGGCAAAAGGGGTTTCTTCGAGAGAGATGAATATCATTCCGGCGGAAGTTGCGCACTAGATTGCCACCAATTAGCCTCTCTTGCTGTGAAGGACTGGAATATCTCACACAGCCATCACAGTCACAGTCGTCCTTCGTCCTGGGTGCTATTCCTGCTAATGAAGGGTTGCAAAAGAGTTGACTAAGTCGTCACTAATTGCCAAGGATTTTTGGCAGCTCTCTGGGACTTGTAAGCGCTTTAGCGGTTTTGTTTTTTGGTTTGTTTTTTTTCGCCTCCCCAATTTAATTAACAATTGGAAGAAGTAAAGTAAAGTTCTTTTTGTTGGAAAGTTGACTGGCTGACTGCCTGACTGGCTGACAACTGGCTGTCACATCAATGACCAGGCAAATTCTTTGATTTTTTTTCGGGTGGAAACGGAGAGGGGCTTAGGTTAGACAGACACGCTAATGCCAATCAAGCCAGAAGTAATCAGAGTTCGGCACAAAAACCGAAACTCGACTTGAGTAAATTGTTTGTGTCAAATGCGGTGGAGGAAAAACCCTCGAGGGGGGGGTGGGAAAGGTTGCTTCGGTTCTTGCCCGGAAAATGCCAGAGCTCAGTGAGTGAAAATTGATTTGTAACGTTTAACATGGACATGGACAGGGACAGGGACGTGGACATGGACAGCGGGGGCAGAAACAAGAGTCGCTTTTTGGCTATTAAATGTCATTCATCATTATGCTAAGTCAGAGTCAGAGTTTGTGGGGAAAGTCACCCAAAAAGTGCACTCGAAGAAATGTTTATGGGTTCCTATTGAATAAAAGAGAAATAATATCATTCAAATTATGAAATTCTAACAGAGAGAGCAGAGAGAATGCTGGGGTTCTTGGTAAAAAATGTGGTCACGGAATTAAATAAATAACAAAAAAATGCATTAGTTTTTAATATTAATATAAAGGATCTATTTAATTTATTTGAAATAAAAATCTTTGATTGAAGATAATAAGTTAAAAATATTTAAAAAAAAATTATAAATAATTAGAAAAAAAAGAAAAAAAAAAAAAAAAAAAAAGTCTTATTCTTCTTTGTTTTAATTTTACTCAAGCTAAAATATAGTTTAAAAAATCTTTAAATAATACTCCTCCTCCGCATCTTTTAATTTTAATTCTCTCCCTCAGTGCAGACTCTGGAGCTTCTGCTTTCCATGAGGGGTGGTGATGGTGATGGTGCTCTGTGGCCGGAAACCGGAACCACTCCAAAAACTTGGTCAGAGAGTGATCCCTCCGAGCGACCCCCGCCGGTGGCAAACAGAAATTGGAAAATCTGTGTGCGCTAAAAACTCAAAGCTTTTTCGGACCATCATCATCATGGTTGTGGGTGGAAAAGCGGCGAGAGGACATGGGGCTGGGGCCCTTCTTCCGACAGGAAATTGAAATCAATCCATCAATATGGATTACATGTTCGAGTTAGCTGCCAGCGGAGGTGCCAGTCATCAGCATTATTTTGCAGGCCAAAAAGGCCAAAAGCATCATTAAGCGATCCTGATGGTACGCCCCCTGCTACCTTTTTTTTTTCACTTTTTTTATTTCTTGCACAGTCTTTTGTGTGACTTGCAATTTGACAAGCTGCCAGGCTAATTAGTTCCGCACAGATTTGACAAAAATTAATGCCAGTATCTGTATCTGTGTATCTTGTATCTGCAACTGCTAATCAAGCTCCAGGAGATACACAGATGGATGGCTGCCTCTCGACTGAGGGAACTGGCAGACAAATGAGAGCTCAGTTTGGGTTTTTCTGTGCAAAGTTTTGATTGTCTGACGGCCACAAAAGGCACACACACACAGAGAGATTTGTTTTCCCAGCTTTTCCAAGTCCTTTTTGGCTGCTTGCTGCTCGTGTCCTGATTAGTTTGCTCTTTGATGTTAATTTTCCGGGTAAACGATATGGTCCCTGCTTACATTTTAAACTGTATTATTTTCAGCTGCTTTTGGAATTATTTTGTTAAATTTTATAACCATTTTAAGAGGGAATTTTGCAAATAACAAAAGTTTAACAGCAATATATATATAAATTCTAAAGTATTTATTTTCCTAGTATCTTCTCTTAGGTTTAAATACCGTTCTTTAATACTTTCTTGTCTAAATTCTACCCTATATAGTGTGCATTATCTTTTTAATAATTAATATTACAAATATTTATAACTAATCTTAATTGAAAACCCTTCTATAAACTAGTGATACTCACTTCTTCTCCCGCTTGCCAGCACCAGTATCACGAAAGCCCTTCGCAAAGGGGTTGTTATCGATTTTCAATTGAGTTATCTGCAAAAGTTTAACCAAATCGATTAATAAGCGATAAACTGGCTTTAGCAGCGATAACGATAACTTACCTTCTCATTCTGATATGCAGTCACGGCAATGAACTCCGTCTCCTTGAAGACGTACGTGCGAAACGTGGAGTACGGCAGCTTGAGGATGTCATTGGCTCGCACCAGGTGGAAACGCGGCTGGTACTTGTGCATCGAGTTCAGGATGGTCTGCGGTTGGGAGAATAAAAATAGATGGACACGCCGTAGATTAGTGGGGATAGTCGCGTCATCATCATGGACGTGGCTAGTTCGTTTTTCGCAAACCAACCAAGGAGGCGGGTGGGAATGGGAAAACTAAAACCGGGGGCGGCGAAGGAGAAACGGCGGCTAAGAATTCACTAAAACTCACAGAAGGCAGAAAAAAGTCACACACACACACACTGGGAGAAAAACTACAGGCACAACTGGTATAGAAAAGAATATTTGTAGTGAGAGAAAGTATCTAAATATTGGCTCAAATGTTTAATATATTTTATTTAAAATTAAAAGGCATACATGAGAGCATGCTTCCTAAGGTCTAACATCCCTAATCATACAAAGTTTTAGCAGGGAGTGCTCCTAAAATTCCCAAGTGCGAATTCAGCGGCATATAACTTTTCAAAATGTAAAGGATTATCATCAGCAATATGAATACCGATGAAGCTTCTTTGCTAGGAACTGAAACAATGATAGACTAACCCCAAATTAGCTCCGAATTCATGTTAGCATGGATAAACCTTTTTTGCCAGTGCATTTTCTTGACTAGAGGAACCCAAAAAAAAAAAAAAGGAAGAAAAATACTTTGACGTTCACTTGCACGCCAAAGCCCCAGCAACATTGGCAACATCGGCGACATCGGCAGCAGGCAACATTGCAGCCAACGGAGGACCGACCACCCACCAAAAGGCACGAGAACTAGCAGGAGCTGGAGCTGGAGCTGGAGCAGGAGCTGGAGAGGAAATAAAGGGATAAAGGGAGCTGCCAGAAGGAGCTGCAGCTCCAACAATACAAAGTTGTTGTCATAAAATATGAATTTGTCTGCGCGGCAGTTTTGCCGGCTGACAGAGACCTCCCAGGCAAGGCAAGGCAAGGCAAGGTAAGGTAAGGCAAGGCCCTCGTCGAGTCTGTGTCTGTGTGTCTTCTATATATATTGCCCAATCCATTTCGATCCGTTTCGATCCGCCGCCGCCGCCGCTGTTGCAGAAAGGAACACCTTTTTAATTACCATAACTCGTCGGCTCGACTCTCGACTTCGATTAAGCGACAAACAAGCAGGCCTAGAGACCGGGACAAGTTGCTGCTCTGCGTGTGTAGAGACCCCACAAGCAGCAGCAGCAGCAGCAGCACCAGTCAGCACCCGCCATTTTGTTCGTGTAATTTGGAAACAAAAAAAAATACAAAAAATAAAAAGAAAACTCCACAAAAAAAAAAAAAAAAAAACAGAGTAAAACAACACGAAGGAACACAGCAAGTTTGCTGGCAAAGCGAAGACAAAGAGAGCGAACGGCGAACAAAGCGAGACAGCCCCCAATGTGTATCTCGTAGTACGAGTATCTGGTATCTTGTATCTGCGCTGGATTCGCACGCCTCTCGGCTCAGGCCCAGCCTCAGACTGCGGCCCAGACCCCCACCAACAAGAGACCACAACACCAAGGCAGCCAACACCAGACCACCAATGGCGACGACTCTCTGACTCGCTGCCTCGCGGAAGGTGTGACTAATGCGAGTGCTGTGTGAATGGGGGGGGAGGTCCACCTCCTCCTCCTGCTGCTGCTTCTTCATACTCGAGAGCAAAGGTGTTTGGGGGGGAAGCTACTTCTGCGACTTTGTCACAACTTCATAAAATACTTAAATAAACTGGGTTTAAATGGAAGCCAGTCTTAATAATTGCAAAAATCGAAAAAGTCATAAATATACCAGGCTCCTTAAAAAGTTACCTTTTTTATAGGTTTTTTTGTTTCAGTTTGCTATAAAAATTCCCTCAACTTGATTAACTTAACAGGTAATGAAAAAGCACAGTATCATTAAACCTTTTAAGCAACCGATTAACCTATCGATGATGACTAGAGATGTGCATGCTTTGAACAACCTATCGATGACATCGATTTCTACTTCAAAGTGAGAAAAATAAACCTAAAGATCAATCGGTAGAGGATAAAACCTAATTAAATTATATTAAAGTGTAAATAAAAATAAAAATTTAATATTTTTCCTCAAGTATTATGACTTTTTCGATGAGTATTCCCTGGAAACTAAAAAAACTGAATAAATCTCTGTATTTGAATACGAATTTATGACTTTTGTACACGAAAAATCGTAGAAAGCCAGTCAGCAAATGGGAATACATGTTTAATACCTTCTAGATATGTGCTTGTACCCATAGGAATTCGATATAAGCTGCTCCTACTGCTCCTTTTTCCTCCTCCACTTTATCCCTACTTCCCCCCACAAACAAAGCCATTCAATTGAACACTTTCCCGCACACAATAGGAGGCCCCAGCAAAAGGCAGAAAATACCAACAAAAGAGCTGATTAATTGCCCCGCCATTTTTGAACTAAACGCTCCGCCACCACGCCCCCCGAAAAACGCACAAAATCTACACAGAAAAGCACAGAGAAAAAGAGGCATCATCATCCATCAAACTCGGGCCAAGCTCGAAGCTCAAAAAAGACTCCCTCGAGAGTCCATAAATCGTACAACGACGCTTGGTGCTGCTTGCTCGGTCGTCTACTTAAAAACGTAATTTGCTAATTTGCTTTAAATTTATTGACACATAAATTCATTTTGCCAAGCACGGCAACGACAATCATCATAATTACCTGAAAGAGAGACACAGGAGTGTGTGCGAGTGAGTGTGCTGTGTCTAGAATTTATTGATAAAACAATTTGCATTATTACGTTAATTTTTCATTGGCCTGCCATGCATGGCGCAGCGCGCACACACAAGGCGCAAAATTGTCATTTAAAATGTCATTGTGGCCGCTTGTAAGTTTTGAATTGCGATTTAAATGAAAATAACCGTGAAGATAGCCATAAAAATATAAGCATGCAATGGTGCTTGTGCTTTTGCTTTTGCTCTCTCTCTCTGTGTCTGTGTCTGTGTCTGTGTGTCTCTATGCAGCCAGCAGCATTTTCCATTTTCCAAATGGGCATAAACAAGTCTAATTAGACATGAAGTGCGATTACACGGACGCCACGCAGTCGTCGGTTGTCGTCGCCAGTTGTCGTCACTCAAACAGGCATTGCATGTTGCTCGTACTGCTGTTGCTGTTGCTCCTACTGTTGCTGCTGCTGCTGTCGTGATTGTATTTGCTGATTGAATTGATTGGCGAACAAAACCTCTTGGCAATTATGCATCGAAATATTGCCTAGATTTTTAGCACATATGATTGCGCATTGCTGCACGTAGCAATTGCTGTTGCAGCAGCAACTAGGCAAGCAAGCACAGTGGCAAGGTAGCAAGGTAGCAAGGTAGCAAGGCAGCAAGGCAGCAAGGCAGCCAGGAGCAGCATATTGACAAAGTACCCGAGTACAATCCAATTCGCGGCGCAGTTAATCACTCTATATATCGCCCGGGTGACAACTGATTGAGCCGCCGGCGGTCGGTCAATACCAAAAATGGTGCGACAATTTCATGTTGCCTTTGCTGTGCTCCTCAGCAGGAGTTGCTGTTGCTGCTGCAACACGTTTGTTTTTGGCTTTTGCGTGTTGATTGCTAAAAGGTAAAAATCTCAGTGACTGCGAGCTGCTACCCGTTGCTGTTGCACACTCATTGTTGGCATATTATCACATAATTTAACTGATGATGGCACTGCCACTGCCTTGTCGCCTTTTGCCTTGTTTGCGCCTCAGGGCCTTGTCAGGTTGTTCGATGTTCGTTGCCTGTTGTTGCTTTGTTGCCGTTGCTGGCGTGCTGGGTTAATTGAATGATCACTCACACTTTGATTCGATTTGGCATGTAACCAGCCGGGTTAACGGTGAGCAGATCGCCAGTTAGATTGAATTGACTCAAACTCAAACCGAAGTCAACTTAAATCGAAAAGTCTGTGGAAAGTTCAGTTCACCAGGTGATCGTGAGTGAATGTCAGCGAGCTCCATAACAAGTTGGCTCTTAATCGTGTGAAGATCGCGCTTAAGGAAAGTACTCAGAAATGGCAGAAAACAAGAGGATACTTAGAGGAACTTGAAGTTTTACTATCAATATTATTTTTAATATTAACCAGAAGGCTTAAAAAAAAATAAAGATCGATAACAAGTCACAAATATATCAGTCTAATAAACGAGTTAACTTTTTTATAGGTTTCTTATCTCAAGTTACCATAATAATTCCCTCATCTTTGTTTAACTTGATAAGCCATAAAAAAAGCACACGTTTATTGAACTTTATAAGCAACCGATTAGCCTATCGATACTAGTTAGAGATGTGCATGTATTCTCTTAGATATTCAGATAAACCTTTCAATAATAACTAGATGAACCTATCGATTTAATTGGTTATTTATCTAAACCTATCGATAGCATACATTTCTTTTCAAAACTGAGAAAACCAAGCCCAAAGATCGATCGCTAGACGATCGTGTGAAGAAGATCGATGCCAAATTGAAATTGTCAGCAAGTGACGATCAACAAAACGCTTTTGGCTGGATTGAAAGCTGGTTCGCTTGATCACTTGATTGCTTGATTGCCTGACCGCTTGATCGCTGATCAGTTCAGTGATCGCGACGCGGACTCAATTGAAACGATCGAGAGTTCTAAAGGCACCGCAGCAATGACAATGATAAACTCCGATCAGCTTTGGCTTCGATCATCTCCGGACTCAATTAGGCGAGCCGCCGCCGCCGCCGCCGCCGCCGCTCAGCGTCGTTTGGGCAAAACCATTTTCGGGGGCTACCTGTTGACCAATTATGGGCATAATTGAAGCGCCGACGCCGATGACTAAGCCCAGGTCCGTGTCCAAGTTTTATTAAGCTGTATTAAGTATTTAAGCGATATGCATATTGACCGATCTATACCATAAATATCAACACGAAACTCTCGCAGTCCCAGTCGCCATGTCTTAATTAAGCCAGCGGATCAGGTAGACGAAAAAACAAGAGAAGACTCTGAGACGATCCCCCGACGGGGGCCACCATGCTATCCTCTATGCTGCCTCATATTAATCTGTAAATTATGCATAATTTTAATGCCCCCCGAGAGGAGGGAGGGGAATGAAAAGAAAACAAACCCCAAGCCACCCAGGTTCCGAAGACTCTCTTCTGTCAAAACTCTCACGAAACTGCAGCTGCTGCTGCCGATCGAATCGAATCGAATTCGAATTCGTTGATTTCGGAATCCGGAGCCAAGTCAAAATTTATTTACAATTTATAACAATTCTTTTCGGGGGCCCTCTTATCGCCCGGTGGTCGTCGTCCGTCGTCCCCGTCGTCGTTGGACATTGTTTGGGGGGAAAATGTTAATTAAACGGATTTACATTTTAATGACAACACGAAGCGAAGGCCACAAGCTCCCAGCTCCAACTCCAACTCCATTCGATTGAGATACAGCCTCAGACTCCAAACGAGAAAAAAAAAACAAAAAAAGAAAGAAAAGGAGTTGGCAGCCAATTGCAAATTTGCTAAACAAAATGGGCGGCGTTTTGGGCCCCAAAAAATCGGAAAAAAAGAGAAGAAAAATCCCCAAGCAAGACATTTTGGTTTCAACATTCGATATTCAATGAAATCTCCGCTGGAGCAGCCGCCGCCAGCCGCCTAATGATGCCTTTGCCTGTCCACTGGCTGCCGTTTTGTTGTATGCAAATCGATCGTGTTCCCCTTTCCCTCCTCCTATAAAAAATAGAAAGAAAGAAAATAAAAAAAAGGGAAAAAAACAAAGAAGGAAAAATAAGTAACAGCAGTCACAGTCGATTGGCCGGGAGCAGAAAGCGAATGCTCGGCGAAAACCCAGCTCGGAACATGAGTTCTGGCACTCTGTGGCTGCGGTTGGATGCGGCCCACTGATCCCGATAACAGCCAGAGTCGATAGTCAAGGGGTTATCGAAAAAAGGCGAAGGTGGTCACTGAGGGAATTCAAGTAAAACAATTTCCAGTGAGAATTTATAAGGGTTTCTGAATAAATTAGAGAGCAGAATATAGAAAACCCAACTATTTAAATATTATCAGCCCATTTATACATTCTTTCGATCAATGAAATAACTTTTTCGATTAATTCGATAATTTACTAATGTATATAAATTCCTTAACACAGAACAGAATATAGAAAACGTCACTATTCATCCATTTTTCCATTCTTTCGATAAAATTAATCATTTTTTCGATTAATTCGATAACTCACTAGATTTAATCAAATCAAATTAAATAATAACAAAATATATACCAAAAACGACATTTTAAAACTCTAAAAACCCAACTCAATAACCCAAAAGACATTTCCAATTCCCCATTTTAGATAACATATCGATAAAAATCGATTATAGCCCAAGTCTATCAACTACCAAAGTTATGGCTTGCCAAATTGCTCACCCAAAATCAAGGCCCATGACTTATCGCCCGATAATCGTTTTGTAAAACTCGACAACACCCATTTTTATTGCAATTTGGATCGTGAAAAACACCACTACTCGCCCAATGGACATTAATCGATTTGTAATACCCCGAGAGACTACGGCTCCAACTACCTACCAGAGCTCCATTAATAATCGTTTTGTACTCGCGCCACCCACATAAAGCGCAAACACCTAGACTCGGGGCCGGGGCTCCATCGATGATTATTTATATCGCTCTGCATTTTTCCCCGCGCCTATCGACTGCCGACTTGCTACTCCAAGGAGGGCTATAAATTTTCAGCTGCTCAAGAGCCGGGGCCATGTGAAGTCCGCCGCCGCGGCTTGCTTATAAATGAGCCGAGTTATGGTGAGCTGTGAGCCGTAGATAAAAAATAAAAACAGAAAAACAGAAACGAAGCGCGGATCGGTTAAGATCCCAGGGGCGGCTAATGGTCGAGTGAGCGCTACCAGATCCACCGATCCCGATCCCGGCTTCGACTATCGCGAATGACAAATATTTCAAATGATTTCAACACTTTGCCGATGCCGCCCGATCGCTGGAAAAATGGAAACGAAAAAAAAAAAAAAAGAAGGCATAAAAAAGGAGGCCTAGCTCGATGATTTGCGTTTTATTGCAGCTAATAAATTGAATGGCGATGGCGACCCACCACTGAGGCGGCTTGGATCGAGTTTGGCCAACTATTTGCTGCGATAAGGAGTAGTAGCAGCAGCAGAAGGCAGCAGGCAGCCTAGTGTTGCATGCAACATGCAACTGGCAACCGGCAACCGGCCACTGAAAGCCAGCAACTGCCCCGGCGCATGCGTGTGTGCATTTCAATGCAACACTGATAAAGGTGTTCAACGCTCGATGACATTAGCACCATCCAAATGCCGCAATCAACTCTCAAGTGCACTGGGAAAAAGAAGAAAGAACCTCTGAAGGAACACCTTTTGTATAGCATTTTTTTAATTTTCAAAGTAGAAAACAAGTGGAAAGACTTCCCAAATTAAAAAATAATTTAAATAATGATTGGGGAAAGTGGAAAATATTTATAGAAAATAATATTTGGTTTGAGAAAGCTGAAAAATATTTTATACAAATTATATCTGACTTAAATTTCCTGTTTAAAAATAGAAAATCAGTAATATTGATTTCTGAATTTTATAATAGTTAAAATAATGATCAAGGAAACTGGTAATTACTTATAGAAAGTAATATCTGGCTTAGAAAACCTTGAACATTACAAGAAATTCATTTAAGACCTTACTCTTTTTAAGAAAGTATATTTTTGATCAGATCCCCTTGTTTTAATTTCCCCAATTCAAGGGCTTAAGCCATAGAAAAAGCTCAGCTATTCCCTGTATTTATTTTATATAATTTTTTTCAAGTGCACCGAGTCCACCACTCAGCAACGATCACCTTGCCCCCCTGAGTTTTTGGACCCGCACTTTTTTGCAGCGCCGTCCATCCGTCGCCCGTCGCCGGTTGTCGCTTTGCCATATTTGTCGGCGCCTTTTGTTCTTCTTTATTAAAAAGGCGAATAATCATAATAAAGAACCAACACACAACTCCTGGCCGACGTTGTCGTTGTCGTTCAAGTTGTTGTCGTCCATTTAGCCACTGAGTTTGAGTTTTGGCTGAGCAGCCGCCTCTCAGAAGCGGCACAGTCAAGCGGGTTTTCAGGCCGCATCTTCTTTCGATTTCGATTTGGGTTTCGGGTTCGGGTTCGGGTTCGGGTTTTGGGTTCTGGGTTCTCTGGGTTCTGGGTTCTGAATTCTGGGCACTGCGTTTTCAGCCGCTCGTTCGGTAGCCGCTAGACTTGGACATTAATCGATAACACTTGAGTATTTTTTCATGTTCCGCAGGCGAGCCATTAAGCGATTGTCCACCAAAGTTGTTCGCGTTGTTGGGTTGTTGGGTGTCCCATTGGGTTTATTTTTTATTTTGTATTTTTGGAGTTGGTGTGGCGATTGGTGTTGCTCTGCTGGTTTAGTTTTAAATAAGTAGCTACCTTTCCGGAAGGGAGAGTGCTCTACTTTGGGAGCTAAGTCTCTCAGTAGAAGGGAAAGAGCTGCTGCCGAGAAGCTACATATTTTTAAATATTTTCTTTATTGTATTTATTCATATTTTGAAATTAAAAATTTTTATGTATTTTTATTTGCTTTAATTTTGATGTAACTATAATTAATAAAGTTCCTCTGCTTCGCTTTACCTATTTTCAGCTTCTAACTTTAAAGATCTTTCCTTTTCATATTTTCCTTAGATTTATTCCCCAATTCCTCTCTTTTATAATCCCTGATCAAAGACTTCCTCTTGGCTTTCGACTCTACCTTTCAGCCCGTTCCAGCTGGCTTAATGAAATTCAGCGGGAAGCGCTAATGATTAAGCCCTGTCCCTGTCCCTATCCCCTGAATGGATCTCACTTCTCCTTCTCCTTCCCCGAAAAAAAACCCGGCAATTACTAAAAGACAAATTTATTTGCACGCATGCAGAAGAGTTCCGAGCGATGCGGGTTTCGGCCTTTGAAACTTGGCCGGATCAGGGTTCGGGATCGGGATCTTGGAGAGACCCAGGAGAGGCTACTGTTCGACAAGTGTTAAGCATAATGCAGACACACACTGGCCAGGATCTGAGGGCTTTAATTGAAGTGCGTCTCGCGACTCGCATCATTGACATTAAGTGTCGATAAATTAAGCATACGCAATGTTCGCCCGGCGCGCTTTTTTATGAATGGAAAGCCAAGAGCTGGAAATGGAGAGCTGAGGCCTGAGCAGGGAGAACTGGGAATGGAGAACTGAGAACTGCCAACTGAGAAATGTGAAAGGTTCCGCGACCGCCCCGGCTGGCGCATAAATTGCCGATAATTTACTGTATATAAAAATCAACACAAAACATTTTATGTTAATGAAAATAAGAGCGAGGCAGGAGGAGGAGTGAAAGCCAGAGATCTCAAAGTGGAACTGGAACTGGAACGGAGCCAACATCGAGATGGCAAAATACAGTAGCCGGGTCAGCGGAGATAGCCCAGATATCTATGGCAATTAATGGGCTGCGCAGGTCCGGCTAATGAGCCGCATTTATACACACACGGCACTCGGCACTCGGATCTCCGGGAGTCACAATCAGTGTCAGTTTCTTTCGTTTATATTTATTTATATTTTCTTGGCTCCCAATTTGGCAGCATTTTGTGTGGAAAGATGATCCATGGATCCTTCAATTCTTGATCTTTTGATGACAGCCGCCGCTCTGGGCTTATCTTATCAACTCGGCCAAGCATTAAAATTGTTTTATAACTTAATTACGGGGCCTAGAGTCAGTCGGAAGTCACTAAACAAATCGTCACTTGTTTGATATTCAAATTCGTTTCTTTCTTTCTTTTATTTTAATGAATGAAAAAAGGGAGTATGGTAATGAGCCAGATAATGGGTCGCTTCGGTTGGGATCGGGTCAGGTCAGCTCGGAGCATGTGTGTGGGCAGAGTGTTCTTCTTTGTCGTTTTGAGACCCAGCGCCACACGCTGTGCCAGTCGCCTTTATGGCCTCAAACACACTCCACACTCTTTAGGGAACTCACACTAGAAGATCACAGACTACTTCTAGTTCTTTGCTTAATTAAGGCAAGAAGAGAAAAGGCCAAGACGTGGCCGTAGCGAAGAGCGGGATATAAAAATTAATTAGCAGAGTCCAAAATCCAAGGCATGAAGATACTCCCTCCTCCCAAAGGAAAAAGAAAGGCAAAGAAAAAGAGTCATTCAGTGGGGGGAAGTCTTATTTTTCATTCACAGACTGACCAAGGGGTTTGTGAGGGAAATACTAATGTTCCTATAGTAATATTATCTAGAATTAAATATAAGAAATTAGTTTGTAGAAAAAAAGTAACCAAAAGCCAGCTTTAATTTACTTAAAGAATATTTATAAAGAGTTTTGACTCTCAGGTAACTCCTGAAGTTTATTCACAGACTAACCAAGGGGTTTATATGATAGTTTTTCACAAAAAGAAGGTTGGTAAAGGAAAGTTTCCTAGAAATACTATCTACAATTATATATAAGAAATTAGTTTATAGAAAAAACTAACCAAAAGCAAGCCTAAACTTATTTGAGGAATAATTATAAAGAGTTTTGTCTAACAGGTAACTTCTAAAGTTCCTAGCTAGGAAGGTCATTTAATAGTATTTTCTTAAAAAAGGTTTGGGAAAATTAAAAATTTGTTTATAGAAAATCCGAGTCGAAAGCAAGCTAATTTAAAGAATGTTTATAAAGAGTTTACTGTATCAGTTAACTTCCATTTAATTTTCTTTTAATTTCCATTTAATTGTAAACATTTCCTAAAGAGCTATCTCATATTCTCCCTCTATTTCCCATTTAATTGTACAAATTTCCTTAAGAACCCTTTCTCATAGCAACCTCTCTTCAGCTCCCATTTAATGCTAAGTTTCTTTCCATGTTGCAATCTCCAAGTGGAGATATATTTTACACACCCATTGATGGCATTTCCTCGCCTTCAAAAGCCCCAACAAAACCCCACAACAAGCCCCAATGAATATATGTATTTTTAATTAACGTTTTAGAGGTCATAAACGTTTTAACAGAAGGCAAGGTGCGCGAGCGCGCTGCAATCACCCCGAAAATGGGCCATACTCGACGGCACTCGGCACTCAAATTTCCTATAATAAAAGAAACCCAATTCCGTCAGCGGCTAATCGAGAGAATTAAGTGTAAAATTATGTTAATCATTCAGCGAGTTGTTCTCCCTCTTTCATTGCCTTTGGCTTTGATTGAGGAAATTGTCGGTGGCTTTCGTATGGGTTTCTACTAACTAATCAGTTGCAACGGAAATCCCCCCTCGAAAAAAAAAAAGTGGAGAAAATGAATGCGAGTCTTATAAGGTAGTAGGTCGTCGGACTGCCCACAATTTCCGTGCTCCCACAGCGCGATGCTGATGCTAATGAGGGTGGTTGGTGTTTTGGTCAAAAATAAAATCAAAACTCGAATGAAAGAAAGTCTAACCAAACTGGGAAATTAATTTAAATTTTATAAGCGAGCCCAGCGAGGGGGGAGAGAGGAGGGAGAGACATCCTCCACTGAAGGCCATAAAAATGTGCGTTAATAACATTGCCGCCAAAGTGAAGTTGGCAATAAAATGGCAGATTCATGTGACGATGCTGATGCTGACTCTGATTCTGATTCTCCGCCGACGATGCTGGTGATGATGACGATGATGGCAATGGCGCTGCTACCGACGCGTTTCGGTGGGAAATACGATGATGATGGCCTATGCCAAGTACACATATCGATCCCGGGCCGGGGACATAAAAATTAACGTCCCATAAATATCCACACAAGGCTGCTGCGGCTGCTGCTGCTGCAGCTCCCTCGGATGTTGCAGATTCGCATTTATGCGTTTAATGATAAAGCAGAATGGCTGGCGAATCGGACGGAGACGAAGGCGCCTGCGTAGCAAGCTGCCAGCGGTAGCCACCTTAAGTGCCACATTGCTTCGGTTTTCTTCTTTTTTTTGTTTTGCTTTAGAGGGGCCACACACAACAGCAGCATCAGCGATTGGATCACCCGGTGGTCCAGAAAATGCTCGGCAACTGCCGCTTTGAGGCGCCCCAAAGTACGGGCCACCGCTGCGAGGAAAGTCTGCCAGCCAAGTGCCCATCAAGTGACACACAAATTGTGGTTATTATTTAGTAGAACAAATTATGAAGGAAAACTTGGTCAAGTGTCAAGAATTAAAGCTTAAAAGGGGAGTTGTAAGAGTGTGTTTTTTTAAGAAAGAAAATATATAATAAAACTATATAAAATTCTACAAATTATAAGTGAGTTTAAAAGATAAATAAAATAGTATTTTACTCACTATAATAATTAAGTTGGAAAAGTATTTAGAAAAGTTCCAGAGAAGTTCTTTTAATTGTTTAATAATACCTTTTAGAGTATAGGTAAAAGTTCTTAAATAAATAAAGAAAGTCAAAAGAATCTAACTATTTTAATGTGAAAGAAACATGTTTATCTACAGTTTAGAGCATTTTAAACATTGCCGGCAGAGGCTGGGTACAGAAATTTGCTGATTTACTGATTCGCTGATTTACAGTCACAATTCCACTCCCAACTAATATTATTACATAAATAAATAAATTATAATGATTAGTTTTCCATTATAACAAAAAGATTTATCTCAGAAAACTCGAAATTTATCAGTATTTAAGTCTAGAAACCTAATAAAAAATATATTTAAATTAATTCCTAAAGAACTTAGCAATTTTAATCCGAAAACTCCTCCAAGATCACTTCACAGAGCCACAATTACCACCGAATGTGCGTACACCACGCACACACTTGTCCCAGCCGCACATGGTCACAAGACCCAAAGCCCGAAACCGAAACCCGTTAGCTCAAAATCCAAGCCAGGGAACGACCTTGTCTTGGTCGAAACGGAGTCGCTCGCGGATTCGCTTCGGTTCGGTTCGGTTCGTTTGTGCCTAATTAACAAGTTGGCGGCGTCAGTCCGCGCACGCCCATGGTCAGCGGAGCAGCGGAGCAGCGGAGCAGCCACAGACCTCATGCAAAGCAGGAAGGAGAAGGAGGACCATGTTGCCCCCGGAAAGCTTGTTACAGGACGGCGGCTTGGCCGGCGCCTGTGTTGCCGCCGTCGCGTCGCCTCGTCCAAGATGAATGTGTGTCGTTCGGCTGCTGGTGCTGCTGCTGCTGCTGCTGCTGCCGCGTTGTCAGGCCTTGTATTTTGTATGTAATTGGCTCTCGGAGCAGCAAGCTCCCAGATCCGAGCTCCAAGCTCGGCTTAAATAGATGGCTGGCCACTGGCGTCACCTGTCGCCCACTGTCGTCCCTCCATAGCTCCGGCAGCTCCGGCAGCCGGCGCAGCATCGGCAACCAAAAAGCCAAAGACATTTGCAAATCTTTTGTTTCCCATGTCCGATCATTTCTCATATAGGCGAGCGACGACGACGACGACGACGACAACGACGACGACGACGACGACGACGACCAAGACGACGACAAAGGAATACCGCAGGCGCCAGCCAGCCCAAAAACAAAGACGGTGGAAAAAAAATAAACCTTAAGGAGGAGAAGCGCGGCGAAAAACGTAGCAAATAAAATAAAAGAGCCCCAGACAACGATGCAGACGACGACCAAGACGACGTTGAGGCCACCAGCGGCCAGTCAAAGTCGGGGATCCACCGAGGGGCAGCTGGAAGGAAGGCAAAGAAAAGGAATCAGAAAGGAAAAAAAAAAAAAAAATGCGCTGAGCACGAGCTTTTGTGAGCGCCACAGGACCAAGGCGACGACGTGGACGACAACGCTGGGGCATTGTCTTTCGCTTGGCGGAGGAGGAGCGACGACGACATTCAAATCTTAACTCGAAATCAACGCGACTGTTCTTGGGTTTCGGCGCTCCATGACCAGAGCTCCCTAGCTCCCTGTCCTGTCCCTGTCCCTGTCCCTGTCCCTGTCCCTGCTCCGGGCTCCAGGCTCCAGGCCAAAACAAATTCGAACTGCCAAAATAATAAGCCGAAGTCCAGCGAGCGCTGCATTTTTATGGCGTAGAGACAAATGCGTGGCTCTTGGGCTCTTGGGCTCTTGGGCTCTGGCTCTGGCTCTTGGCGACCTTCAGCCGCTGCTAACGCCAGTCTTTCTTCCCAACCAATTCTGCGCTCGGTGGTCGCCGATTCTTCGGCGGCGGCTGCCATAAAATTTTTGAAACCAACTCGCCTCGCCTGGGACAGATAAGAAATTTTTGCTGAAAACTCGTGCGCCAAAAGGAAGCGACGACCGACCGGTTTCACACACATATATATCCCTCTAAATATATATGTATATATATATATATATTGATGGAGCAACTTGCCAGACTGCATAAAATTTGTTTAGCAGGAGGACAGCAGGAGGACCCCGGTCTGGGGCCATACAAATTGGCTTAGGCAGCGTCTTTGGCCGCTCGCTCGCTCGGTAGCCGAGCAGTTTAGATGTTTATCAGTAAATAGAACACAAATGAAATTCATCGATAGAAATCGAAATCGCATCGGGGGCGGTTGGCCAAATCAAAAGGCAGAAGGCAGAAGGTAGAAGGCAGCAGGCAGCAGGCAGCAGGCAGCCACAACAAAGACTCCACGTTAGGACGGTCTTTGGGTCCGTGATGGAGTACACATGTTGCCGGCACGACGACGACAGCAGCAGCAGCAACAGCAGCAACAGCAGCAGCAGCAGCTCTTTTGGGCCAAGGGGGCTGACCTTTTGGCAGCCAAAAACAGACGACAAAACTACAAGGCAGCCAACACTTAGCCGCCACCGCCACCGAGTGGAAGAGGTGGTGAAATGCTGCCATGTGGTGGTGCGGCCGGTAGTGTGGTGGTTTGTGGCAACTGTGGCCCAGCTGGGGTTGGCCTATCAGCGAGCGTTGCGAGCTGGGCGTCGTGAGCAGCAGCGGGTGGCCGCCCCAAATGGCCGCCAGTGGGAGGCAGTGGCAGGAGTCGGAGCCGGAGCCGGAGACTGACAGACAGACAGATAGACACACAGAGATAGATGGAGGAGAGGGTGGGTTAAGCCGCAACCAGAAGTTGCCACCGAGAGATGGTGGCCAAGAAAAAGAAAATCCCCAATCAGCGAGCAGAGTGAAAGGTGAGGTAAGCATAGGGAAAATGTAGGAAAATTCTAAAAGGAAACTAGAACTAAACTTGGTTCAATTTTAAAATAAATCAATGATTTCTGGGCTGTTTATTTATTTAAAAATATAACGAGAACAACAGTTACATTAAATATTTTCCCCAACTAAAATAATTTTCAAGTCAAGATACATTTCCTTCCTTCAAACATTCAAAACATAATCCAATTATTGAATAGCTGGACATACAGTTAACAAAATGTCTCTTTTGTTTTCTCTAGAATACATAGATATATGCATGTTTCGAATATCATTTAATTAATTGGCCCAGAGATTCAGATATCATTACGAGAGGGACTCCATTAGGCCAGATATTGTGGCGTTCAAGTAGCAGTGCGCATTAGGCCCAAGACACGACCTGAGACAATTAATCAACCCGGCTAAGACGACGGAGGCAGAGCCAGAGTCAGAGCCACAGCATCAACAATAGAAAGCCACTTGAAGCCTTTGGCGACACTCCAGCTCACACAAAAGCCACAGATACGAAACAGGGGCAAACACACAGATGCCAGGCACTGCGAGGAAAAACTCTGACTAAATTTAAGAGAATAATATATAAAAAATAATCTGAGGCTACATTTCTTTGTCCTTCAAAGGGAGCCACATGTATGGCTCTTTAAATCGGAATTATAGCTCTAGAATGTTGTTAAAGCTAATTTAAAACCCCCCTAAAAACCTTTAATTTCTCCCTGTGCATAGATGAGTATATAATCTGGCTCTAATGATGCTGAGCTGCTGCTGCTGCTGCTGATGATGACAAAAAGCCAAACAGCCAACACAGCAGCAGCCCGGGGGTCTCTTCTCTCGCAGAGTTCGGTAGGGGCACCCTACTGTCGACAGCTCCGGAGGAGGTTAAGGTTCAGTCCGAGCCTGTCCGCAGCCCATTCTCACATCATTAATTACAAAATTATTGGGTCCCCGAGAAACTGACTGACACTGTGTGTGTGTGGCTTAGTCAGCCAGGTAATGCCCGAAATACACACAGGTGGATTGGCGTTGGCTTTGGCTTTGGCTTGTATTGGTTGGGATCGCATCGATTGGATTTTAGCCGCAGGAACTGTAACAACAAACCGAAAATTCGGCCTAAGCAAAATGTTAATTTTCAAATCTCCGTGGGAACTGGAAATTAGTAGTTGGCACAGATACAGATACACAGATACAGCTACAGATACGCAGCTACAAAAGCCGGGCCAGTGGCCAGTGGCCAGTGGATGTGGTTTCTGACCTGCGGGCGGCCTACACATATTAGCATTGTTGATTTTGATTCTGATTTTCGAGGCAGCTCGTCAGAAGACAGCCAGGGGTTAAGAAGATCTCCCAGTAGTTATTGATAAACGAAAATTGGCCACCACACGGAGTCTGGGTCTTGAGATCTGGCAGATACACCAAAAGAAATTCGAATAAAATGTATTATTTATAAAAACTTTATACTTTTATAATTTCTTATGCTATTAATCGATTTTCAACAAGAAGAAAATATTATTTCTTGAATTATTAATGAAATTTTGGTTAACATATTTTATTTAAAAATATTTTTCCAAACTAATTTTGACCTTCAAAAATTTGTACTTTTTTCTTTAGATTAAATTCAATAATTATTTATTTATTATTATATTATAGTAATAATAGCAAGTTATTTTCTAAATTTCCTTTCTTTTTTAATTTTATTTTGCCCTAATATTTATTTTTTCTTTTTTTCTGTATTACATATATATTTTTTTATACATTTTATTTTTATTTACTTTCTTTTTATTATTTATTTTCTTTTTTACAGTATTTTCTTCATTATTTTTTTATTTTTTATTATTTATTTTTTTTTTCCAGCCTTTTTATTTCGTAAAAGTTTACCTTTTATTTATTTACTTTGCTTTTTTCCCTATTCAAACACTTTAGTCCACCTATTTTTCTCCCTGTGCTGATATATCTTTTGCATCTCCCTGTCTATCAGGCATAATTGGTCCCTAACTGACTCACTGCCACACAGAGCACCCATGATTGGCTCAGTCCGAAGACCTGAGGAGTCTGAGCCCGAAACTCAGTCTCGAATTTGTGGCAATTAAACGATTTCGTTTCGTGTGCTGTCTTCAGCTGTCTGGGCCTGCCTGATGCTGCATGATTAATATGTTTTTGAGTAGTTCTTAGCCAAGGGCCACCATCAACTCAGCTCAGCTCAGCTCAGCTCAGCTCAGCAGACGGGGCTAACAAGCCACGACTTTGGGCCCACAAATCGGGCAACAAATAACTTCGGGGGTCCAGGAAAGCCAAGTCAGTTGGCCGGTTGACAAATCGTTTGTAAATGGCTGCCAGACAAAAGTGGAACACACGCACGGAACGTGGGTCAATAGTTCCATGGCCCACACCACCACAAAGAACCCCTGCCTGATGGCATGACTTCTGGAGAACTACTGGGGAACCGTATAGCTGACTATCGATATTATATAGTGGAGTGCCGCCGCCGCCGCCGCCGCCGCCTGACTCAGCAATCAAAAGTTCATCAAATATTTAGTGTATTTTGCAGTTCTGGTTTCATAATATTATAGTTTGGGTCGAAGGTTCTATGTGGTGTAGGTCCTCAAGACCATTTGATAGTATGTCCATAAACCTGTTATTATTTGTGGTCAAACTTCAGAGTTCTTTGGCATTAAAATATTGAAAGGCTCCATAACTTGCAGCTTGGATTAATGGGAAGAAGTTTAGGTATTAGATTTTTGTAATTTGTAAGGATATAACATTTCCTTAGTCTCTCATAAAATCTATAAAAAGGTAAACCCACATTTTGTAAGCCCCCTCCTTCTCTACCTTCTGCAAAAATCGAACCGAATCAGACAGCAAACACTCGACTGAACCCGGCTAATCCCTCAGACCAGCGTCGAACTGCCAACACCTGCCACTCATCCGGAGTTATACCATTTTAACACATTTATCCGGTATTAGCCCATCGAGGAGGAGCGAGCTCCTTCCTTTGGTGAATTGCAAAATCGTAAAACCCCAAATCGCATTCGCTTGCAAATGGCAATCCCATTAACTCAAGGCGCAGCTTTAAGAAATCCAATTAAATGCAAATAGCGAGGGGTGTCGGAATAAAAAAGCAGTAGTCGTCCTGTGACAATAATGAGCTGGAATGGCATGGAGCCACCGCTGAATACTGGATGCTGGATGCTGGATAAAAAACCCATTCAATCTGTGCATAATAATGCCTAAATATGGGGAGTTTGTTGAGTGAGTGAAGAGTGCGAAACACTCCAAAGACATTAGCCCACTTGAACCGGAGGGCAAAATGCGAGGATGTGGCCTGCCACTCAGCTGGCGGAAATGTTTTTCATTTTCCTTTTTTTTTTTTTTTTACCCCCTAATGAGCGCCAAAAAAAGCGAATAAAAATAATCAGGAAAGCCTCCCACACAAGAGGAAAGAAAGAGAGCGGAGACAAGGAATTGTTTGGCAGGGCTGCCAACTGCTTTTGGGTGTTTGTCAAGTGCTGCCAGCTCCACTGCATCCGCAGAGTACCCATCATCATCACCACCACCACCCTATGTACCAGAGGTACCCCCTCTTTCGTCAGTCATCTGCCTCTTCTTTGGGGTGTCGGACCCTGAGTGTGCGTGTGTTTGAGAGAGAGAGAGAGAGGGAAGTGCCAGTTGCCAATTTGCATGCCGTGCAGCGGGCAAAAAAAAATACGAGAATAAATTATGGTACATAAAAATATAAATTAAAAAAGATAATAAAAATGTTAAAGAAAATAAATAAATGCAAAATAATAATCAAGATAACTTTTTTAAACAATTATTCTTTATCATTACTATAGTAAAAACACGAACAAAAAATAGTCTTATTAAAAACTAACGGACACACGGACAAGCCGAGATGTTCATATCAAATGATATGTCTTTAGTGATCAAGACTAGACTATATTAAACTATATATTACATTACAAAAGAAGACTGAATAGAAACTTTCCAGGACATTTTTCAGATAAGTAAACATAGTGACGGACAAACGGACAAAACGGACAGGTAAATTTCTTTAAGGATCCAAGAACTTGACTACAAAATTCAGGGTAAAAAGAATTAGTAAAGAAATTGCCTATAGAACTTTAAATAATAATAGTAAAATATATAATTACCAAAGAAACAATTTGACGGACAAACGGACAAGCGGACAAGCCCATCTAAATAAAACTCTCTGGCTGTGTTAGGGTATCCGAAAGAAAGAGATGCAGGATCGGTGAGTGAAGAAATGCAGTCAAGAGAAGGCGAGGTGGAAGAGGAGGAGGCATCAGGCGAACGCAGCCATGGCCGCTTGACAAAAGACACTTGAACCAACAAAAACAAAGGCATAAATAAAGATGACGAAGCTGGCCAGAAAGAGAAGGGTAACAACAGCGAAAGCGAAAGCGATGGCAAAAAGCCCAAGAAGTGCCGAATGCCAAATGCCGAGTGCCCGTGCCCGACTATAGCCGCCCGAGCGAGAGCGAGAGCGCGAGCAGTGCAATGGCTGGGCCCACAATGGCGGAGGAGATGTGTGAATGAGCGGGAAAGAGAGAGTGCCCAGGGTGCACTCGAGTGAGTGGGACGGCCAGAGTGCGACTATAATTAGCACAGGCCGCCGAGAGTGCAAAAACGCACGCGAAACGCACTCGCAGAAAGGCTGCCCAGGTAATTAAACCAGGTAACTACCAGGGCCCCGCACGGCCCCTGCAATTTGTCATCGCCTTGAGTGAATTTTAATCGCCATTCTCGCCCTGTCTCTTATTAATGGTGCCCCCTCCTCCTCCCCCGAACTCAGAATCGGAATAGTAAACGTTATAAAAAAATATATATTTTTTTTTTTATATATATAAATAATAAATAGCCCGAGTGGCCCAGGGGTTAATTGCTAACCCACTTCGTCGATCGGCGCGCTTAATTACTGGAAAAAGCGCCCGCAACTGCACCGCATCTCGGGCACCTTGGTGCCAGTGGGTCAGTCCAGGAATTGCTGTTGACTCGCAGCACAAATTGCTTTATAATCGTCATCAATAAATGAAGCCGGTCATTAGCCGGCTAACAAAACTGGACAGAGAACGGCAGCCCCTATATCATCATCATCCCCGATAAACGAAATTGTTAGGCAAATAGAATTATTCAAGGTCCGAAAAAGGAAGCTATCAGTTATCATAGTTATCGGGGGGCTAATGGAGGGTGAAAAAAGATAAATGGAGTGTTGGCCACCAATGGGAATAGGTATGAGATCCTAGGCCTAAATTAGACCCTGTTTACAGCCCCTTTCTACCTGTATTAATTCTGAAGAACTTCTCAACATTTTGTACTGGGAAATATGCCTAGAAATAGACTTCAAGTTCTTTATTTATCTATCTATTTATTTTCTTCCCATTATTTTAAGTCCAATAAAAAATATAAATAAATATAAAACTAGTTTCAGAAGCCTGTAGTTACCAAAGTTCCAGTTAGTTAAGCTTAGCCATAAAATCATACCGTGTTCATTATTTTAATAGGCCTCTCCACAACCTCACAAACCCCACAAGTTAAGTCTTTAATAATCATGTAAAATACCTGATCTAAAATCTGTTAACCATAGTGATATATATTCCTTCAATAAATTATGGTTTGTGGAACGTATAAACGCATCCCTGGCTGCGCATGGATACCAGTTCGAGTATATTAAAAATACATATATTAATTATTCAACCTTGAATCATTTTTCGATTGCAATTTCATCGGACTCGTTAAGGTGGATGGATGGATGGATGGATGTTTTATTTTTTTTTATATATTTTTAGCAGTGATCGCATCAGACATTCTCCGAGGATGGCGGCGGCGTGTGACTCAGGCTCGGAATCGATCGACGATCGACGATCGGCGCCCGTCGGGAATTACCAAATCACCCAAAATGTTATATATGCACCGCCTCCTTGTGCCCCGTTCGATTTCATTGGAAGCCAATGGTCGGACAACGACGACGACGCCAGACTACGTGTCACAAATTATTAATAATCTATAATAAAAAGTATAATTTCATTTAATAATGAGACGCGTGTAGAAATGTTTTTTCTTCCCTCTCTCTCTCTGTCCGTTTCCCCCAAGGATCTTGTTGGCCACAACTTGAATTTTTCATTTAATAAATCATCGAAAAATGAAGTTGCCGCCGCAGACGCATACTAATTTCTTTCTCCTTGGGTTTAGTATTTATTTTTATTATAACTTTTTTGTTCCTATTTTTTTTTTTTTTTTTTAATTTACCATGTGTAATATGGGGCCCTTTGNCCTTTTTTTTTTTTTTTTTTGTGGTTGACCACGTTGCGCCCATTTTGTGGCGCCAGGGCTCGAAGCCGGAGCGAAGCGGCGTTGCATGTGCCTCCTCCAACTCGCACTCCGTATTTTTCTTTTTTTTTTTAAATATTTTTTTCTCCTCCTCATCGCTGGCAGTTAAATTTTTGTTGGTTTTCCAACGTGACGCCTGTCAGCTGGTGAGTGAGAGAAGGGCCTATAATTTGGACGGAGAGCGTTATGGTCGAGACAATTAAATGCCTAATTTTCACCCCTGCCCCGTGGCGTTTGTTTTTCCAAATAATTCATTAATATTTTTCTGTTTCTGTTTCTGTTGCAGCGTGTGTGTTATTTATTCTCTCTTTTTTTCTGTTTTTTTTTTTTTTTTGGTAATTATGACGGGCGGCGCTTGGCTGCCTGAGTTGCATGTGCAATGCATTTTTTATTTTTATTTTTTTGTGGCCAGTTCGGGTGCCAATTACATGCGCTTTTCTCGTTAAGAGCGATAATTTATCAACAAGCTGTGTGGAAAATGTGATTAAAGCCAGTTGAAAATGTTGGAAAAAAGGTGGGGAAAAAATAAGCTGGGAAAAAAGCATTTGCTGACAGCCAGACACAAGTCCAAATGTTTGGACAACATTTCTTGTTTACATTTCAGCTCTGATTTCGATGCAAATAAATACAAGAGTCACCAAATGATTATTACACATATTTGTCCAAGAAATTCAAGCATATAAATGTTGTTTCAATCAATAAGCTTCGTTAAGGAATTATTTCTGTTATTGAATACAATTATTTTTATTTTTTCAGCTCTCCTTTCTCTAACATGCGCCACGAAATATAAAAACAAAACAAGGCCATTATCTCCCCACTGTGCTGTTGCTGCCACGCCCTCCAAGCAAGCACTATATAGAGATATATAGAGACTTATATCGCCGGCTGACCAGGTAGATATTACCCGAGATACTCTCGAGTCTTGACCCGGGTCCGCGGTCCACTCGAGTTGCAGCGATAACAATAATTGCCCAACATTTTCTTGTTATTATTTCGATACTGCCAGTTGTTGTTATTGATGAGTGACCCGGGTGGAAAATGATCGAGAATATATGGTGAAAAATAATATAGTGGCATAGGCTCTATAAGAATATACGCTTCGCTCCATTTGCCAACGGCATCGCGTCGATTGATTCAATTAATTATCCCACTAATAGTTCGTTTTACCCTCTGTCTTGTTGTTTTCTTCGTTTCTTTTTTCCTTTTTGTGTGTGTTTGAGCCATGTGTGTCCAGGGTCTAATCAAGTTTGCTCTATTTTTTTGTTTTTAAATAATATATACACGGAGAAATAATAAATCCTAAGCCCCTAAAAGATTAGGTAAATAAATATTAGCGGTAGAGAAAATTAATAGAATAAAGTGCAAGCTTAATTATTTTATAAACTGCTGACTTTTTCCACTTAAAAAATAGAATATGTTTGAAAATATAATATTTAAAAATTTAAAGCTTATTTCAAACATAATTTCCAGACTACCCTGAACCCCTTAGGAATTCCAATATTAAAATGCTAAAATCAAAGAACTCTCAAAACCTAATAAATACTTCCTAGACTTAACTCCACTAAATAAAGATATTTATTAATGTTTCGAATGCCTCGCTGTATGCAAATTACATCAATAAATTAATTTCATACATTTGGAAAATTGTTTTCCCAGTGATTGACGCTTTGACAGAGACAACTTAGTTGTCAACACGCAAGAATCGTGTCCACAGTGCCGCTGATGATATAGAACCCCGACTACACACACGTGTATATGTGTATCCAGCTACAGCAACTATCAATCTGTGGGACAAGCCGCCCCCCCTTGGCACACAGGACAGAGGCGGAGGCCCCCCCTTTTAATGAGAGACAACACAGAATTTGCGTGCGACATCTAAGTTGTTCTCGTTGTTGTTCCCGTTGCTGGCCGTGTATTAGATGTTGTTAAAGTTGTTGCCATAATTGTTGTCATACTAACTATATGGTTAATGGCATGGCGACGACATCGAGTCGAATCGAATAGGGAAGTGAATCCATATAAAAGTGTCAGACTCTATTAGAGGAGAAAAGCTACTGGAAAATTCTTTTACTTTCACCTGTTCAAGATACAGAAAAAGCAAAGACAGATAAGCGTTGGCAAACAGTGAGAGAGAAAAAAGAATGAATGGTTCTGAGAGGAGTTTTCGGGTCTTGGGCAAACACTTTTGACTAAGTAAAGATCAACAAGATGAGCAATATATGCGAGTGGCGCCAACAAAAGATATATTCGGGGGGAAGAACCTTTGAGAGATATGAGAAGACCAAGATAAAAGATCAAAGCAGCGGGAAAAATACAAGTTAGTTTAAAAACTAAATATTCATATTAAAAAAAACCTACAGAAAAATATGAATAAATCTCCTACCCTTTCACCCACTTAAAAGTCGACATAAAATCCAGATATCTGGTGACCTCCGAGATTAGGGAGATTAGTTTGAGGCGCCAGCGGAGGCAGCTTCCGTTTTTTCTTCAACTCGAGTGTTGCAAGCTGTCTGAACGAGGCAAAAAAATGCGCTCTTTTTTATGTATGCATATTTATTTTTTTTTTTTTAAGAGACTGCAGCAGGTGAATCTGTATGCGAGAGCCTCTCCGGGTCGCAGACAAGTCAAACAAGCGGGAGAACGGGCAAATATCTTAAATTCAAATAGAAACAAAGGCAAACAGATGCCAGATCCGAGAGATGGGAGACGCGAGATGGTAGATGAAAGACAGACAGTCTGAGTTGGGGACAAACATTTGAATACCAATAGAGATTTACACAATGTGGTAGCATGTTTGAGGTGTTTAACTGTCACCTCAGACTTAGGCACTCCGCGGATATCAGCGGCTGATAGAGGAGAGAGAGAGATCTCATTCCGTTCCCCGATCCGATGGCGCTTGTTCAGATAGAGAAAAAAAATCCACACAAAAAACCGAAAGGAAAATCGTGATTTAAGATGGATAGAGTGCACTTAAAGAACATAATTGTATTATATTTTTCAGATTTATAAGATTTATATTTAAGGTATATTATAATTAACTCAAATGAATATATGGCAACCGTGAAATTTATATTTTCTCCTCATTTAAGGTGAAGAAACCTTTATAAATATTTAAAACTAAGTATGAAAAATACTTATTTATATCTCTCAGATCGAAAAATATTCCCATTTATTAGAAACCCCTTTTGGAATATTTTTTAGATTTTTCTGAGAGTGTAATAGGCACACTTCGCAGTGCACAGTGCGTTCCAGACTATAGATAGTCGCGTTTAGAAATCTATTTGCCTGGCAAATATTGCACTTCCGTCCCCTTTTCGCCTTTCCCCTGCCCCGTCCACAGCAAGTTGGAAATCCAAGTCAAGCTTGTCTATTTGCTTTGGCCTAATGGAAAACCCACGCGCCCCGCATTTCCTGTGATCTCCTTTTTGGCAACAATAAAGCCAAACAATGGGGTTTGTCCTCCTCCTCCTCCCTGCCAGCTGGCGCTGCTCACTTGGATTTGTTGGGCGATTGTGGGATGAAAATGTTATATATATATATATTTAATCGCTGGATTTTGGCTCTCCAGCTACCCATTCTCCTCCTTCCCGGGCACGCACACTTGCCGCCGCACAAAAGGAGACGGGACTTGGATGGATACTGAGCCCAGCATGTGTGCATTGTCCTGGCATCATAAACTCGTCTTCAGCTGTCGTCGCGCGCCCTTAATTTCTAAGCATTTGTTTAGACATGCACCGCAGCGAGCACAGAAAAGATACAAAGATACAAAAAATATACAAAGAGCCCAGAGAGAGGGGGAGCCCCGAAGATTGCGGTGACTGCACCGCGGGAGACGCCCCACCGAAAAGAATATGTGTGCCAACCCAAACCCAATCCCAAAGCCAGCCAAGAAACCACCAAATATAAAGGAAGGAACGAGGGAAAAAGTGGGCGTGGGTCTGGTTAATTATGTTGTTAGACAGCGATCTCGTGATGATGCGCCTTTTGCAGGGACCCTAGCCTAAGGATATTAGGAAAGGATCATCTCGTTGCTGCGGCTCGCCTAATCCTGCCATTCAGGAACAGAGAAAAAAAAGGAAAGAGTACCAAGATCCCATCAGCCACCAAATCGAAACCCATCGAAATCCAGGGGCGGGCCGGCAACTAATCATCAAGGGGATTAACTGCCATTGAGAGGGGGTCCCCCCTACCCCTACGTCTACGTTATATATTTTCCTGACTTTTCTCCTTTGTCCGCTATCCAGGTTAATGAGGGATAAGGCGGTAAAAAAGGGAAGGAGGGGAACCTCTTGAAACTATTGAAAGAATATATCGATAAGTAAATCGGCAAGTATGTCGATAAATATGTATAAATATATCGATCAGCTATCGATTAAATTTCAGCTTGTTTAAATAAAGATAGTACTCACTTTCAAATAGTATTTTCTTTAAATAAACTGTACTAATAGTTTAAATGTTGAAAATAAATATAAAATAAACTCAAATTAACATATTTCGAATAAATACTTTTATTTTCGTAGTCTAAAAAATATCCGAAAGTGTTATATTCTTTACACATTATTTGTGAATCGAACTTGAGTGGCACTCTCAATAAATCAAATCGTAAAAAAGCCTGTCGAACCCGCAAAAACTCTTGAAACCTTCTGTTTTCCGCAGGACCTCTCTACCTTGAAGTGCGCTGACTTTAAGGTCCTTGAATGCCAAAGGGAACAAGAAACAAAGAAAAAAAATGAAAAAGAGAAGAGAAATAAAGCGAACTGAAACTGAACTGAACCCCAGGAAAAACTCTTCAAAAGGTACATTACACGGCGCCCTTCCCTGGCTCGCGAGACTTCATTTGAATATTAAAAAATTCCAAAACACAAAATGGAATTTTTATTTGCGATATTTTGTCGCACCTCAGCGACAACGTACTTGCCACCTCGTCGTTGTACATCGTTCAACATTTTTTGGTATTCGGAGGAAAAGGCATTATTCCCATTCGGGAAATGCCACCCCGAAAACCTCGAACCTCGGAGTTTAGTTGAGGATGTGGACGGATCTCGGTTTTAATTTAACATAAAAGCGCGTTCGCCATTAGGCGCTCAACCAACCCCTCTCGCTCTTTTTTTTTTTTTTTTTTCTGGGAGGAAAAAATAAAAATGAGGGAGTCCCGGAGTAGTGGAAATTTATGAGGCATGCTCAGGTTTTTATTAGATTTTAACTAGGCCTGGCGCCAGGACTCACTGCGACTGGGTTGGGCCGCGGGAGTCAAACGTGCCAAAAACATTAAATATGTTAATTAGTTTCAACGCCCCTGACCGCAAACCCAAAACCGAAAAGCTGCCAGAAAAGGCAGCTAACACACAGAGCTAAATGTTCCAAAATTTGTTCACTCCTAAACTAAGCGGGTTGACAAAACACCCGAAAAAGCCACGGGCTCCGGGCTCCGCTTTAAGTGCCGCTGGTCACGTTAGCTTCTGGCCGGATCCGGAGAGTAATATGCTAATGTCCCGGTCAAAAACTGGCCACCTTGGCCCCCCCATAAAGCCCTTAGTCCAAACTTAACCCTTGCGAATGGGCTTGGCCAGAATGAGATTTGGATTTGGTTCTGGCATTCGGGCTTTATCTACATCTACGTGTCCGCAGTTGAGGGCAACACTTGGCCAAGATAAGATACCAAAAAAAAAAAGCCATGGATAAGGAGGCCAGTTAAGGGAAGAATTTTAAATGGTTTAAACTAATTAATTATCAAAAATATACAAGAAATAGCTTATATTTCCAAAGTTCTTGATTTAAGAGTTCCCAATCAATTTTATTTCTTTAAATTACCGGTTAAGAACCTCCGCTGCTCAAAAGAGCCATACAAATCGTTAGGCCTAGAGCCTGAAATCACCAGAAATTACCCGATCCATTGGGTATTCACTTAAGGGGAAGCTATAAAAACTGGAACAACTTAATATTCCAACTAGGAGCTAACCTGGCTGCTTCTGGGGGAGTCTTTGGAGAGGGCCAAGTCCGAGTTAAGGCCATTAAAAATGGTTTTCCAATCACAAGCCGAGCCAAGCCAAGCTCATCTCACCTGGCTGTGTTCCCATTCCCATTCCCAGTCGCAGTCGCAGTCGCAATCCCAATCCCATTACCATGTTACGCCCTCCGGCAAATTGCGTGTGGCTTCCATCAGTTGAATGATTGATGGCCAAGACCAGTTCCAACTCGCTGGTGGAGGGGCAGAGAAGGGGAGAGCGGGACACAGCAGCAGCAGTTGGCCAGCTGTTGCGAATATTTTACATATTGCTCCTTTCACTTGGCGGCGAAAGAGAAAAATATACAAAGAAATAGCAGCAGCATCAGCAGCAGCAGGCCTAATCTAGCTGATCTTGGAAGATAGCCAGCCATTGATACCCTTTTCTCCACGCCTCTCTGTCAGCTTGGGAGTGCAGCTGTGGTTAGATTAATAGGAATAAAATAATATTGAATAAGAATAAAAATTCCCAACAGGCTCTAGCCTCATAAAGATGTTTTTCTTTTTCTACTTTGTAATTAAGAAATATATTAAACATTTACCATGCTTTTAATATTTTTCTCTAAGAATTCCCAACTGGTTCGAGCTTTAACCATTTTCTAGTGTCTCTTTTTAAGAATTTCCAGCAGATTCTAGCCTTAATTTCCCTATTTTTTAATTGATAGATACTTTTATAATTTATTAATACATTGAACATTTATAAAGCATTTAATTTCCAACTAGAATATTCCCAAATTAATAATTTATTAATATAATATATATTCCATAAATTAACCCTTAAATATTCCAAGTCCATCCCGCTCAGTGCTATTCTTACGAACGCAACTGTAACTCCCAGCACCCATACGGACCTCGATGCCTTATTATAGGATACGATATGATACGATATGGGCGGCAAGATAGCCGCCGCAGTGCCGCAATTGATGGCATTAGGCATTAGATAAGAAATCAGACATTTAAGGGCACAAAGGGCGGGCAGGACGAGGCAGTTGTGGTTGCATATATACTCGTATATAGCCTATCTTGCAGCCACATCAGCTACCCAGCGGCAGCAGGCAGCAGGCAGCAGGAGGCAACATCATCATCAATGCTGGAAGCAGGAAGCATCCTCATTAAGGGCTTAGCACTTCGGGGTTGTGCCCTTCCAAGGGTTGAGAGCACCAAGACTCAGCCCGATCATCAGTCTGAAACCCATCCAAAGTAGGCTATATATATCGGAAATCGATGAAGGTAAAGGTGAAGTACTTTCCTTTATTACTTCCCAATCAAATCGATAATTATTAAAAGCCCTCAAGACGGTTAAAAATAGTTGGGACAAAATATAACAAGTGCTGATCGAATGTTGCCTTGGCAGCCAACATCAGGACCTTGTCCAGGCCTAATTGGTGGCACAATGAGCATTCCATCCACTCCAATCCACTTCAATTCAAAGCGAATTCGAAGGAGTACATCGTACATCGCACATCCATCCGACCACGAGCCAAGGATGCCAAGGATGGGATCTGACAAGGCTGTCAACTTCAAAGGAGCCTTTCAAATCGTATATTTCGGGCAACACCTAACCTACCTGACCCCGGGAGCTGCCTTCTCTCTTTCTCTCTCTGTGTCCGCAGCAGACAAATTGGCCATATCCCATGGCCCATATCCCATATCCCATATCCCATATCCCGACAGCATCCACACACACACGTGCAGTTTGCGGGACCGCCTTTGATTTTCTAAGCGAATTGTTTCAAGAAAACCACCAGAGAACGAACGCTGCTCTGCCCGAGATTGAACCTGGACCTGGTCTCGATATATCTGCAGTATGGAATGGGCTAAAGGACTCTCTGCGCTGTGTGCGCCTCAATTAATTTGCCCGGAAATGGAACTCCACTTGAGTTTAGTTTGTCAACCCGTTCCCGGTTCCCGTTCCGTTCTCCGTCTCGGACATAATTTTTTGTTCGCTTCGTCTGCTTTTCGGCGGGATATGGGATACTGAATCTGGATGTGGCTGTGGATGTGTGTGCTCGAGACCACTTGGCCATGGTTGAATGGGCACAGAAGATGGCCAACTATGCTTTGAACTATGGGGAAACTAATGGCAGCAGACAGGGCGCAGTCCCATTAACCCCCAGACCCATCCCCCCGAGATTTCAAATCTCTTTTTCTCTCCCTTTTTTTCCGACAAAGCAGATGCCTTTCAGCTGAATATATATTTATGCTAAGAAAACTTTTAAAATATATATTTATTTTAATATTTTCTAAGAAACTTGATGGTATTTTTCACACTTTAATTAATTTCTTAAGGGAAATAAATAAATACAGGAGGTTTGTTTTATGGTAAAAACCTCTTTGAAATGTTCAAAAAGATTCTAGGTTCATCAGTGTCCGACTTAAAAATATTTTAATAAGTTTTCTTTATTTTAATACTAGAATATATTTTTATAGGAATTTTTAAACTATATTATCGGACTCTACATATTTTGTTTAAGCCGTTTTCTCTAATTTAATTGCAAATAAATTGAACACAATATAAAATATGTTATAATATATTGATTAAAACCAAACTACTCAGTTATGCTCCTATCTAAGCCCTGTTTTCGCTCAGTGCACAGCCTCTTTTCACCGAATGGTGGCCGGGAATTGTGCTAATTGAAGTGGAGAGTGTCCCAAACTCAAGCTGCAACAATTAAACGCATTAATGCGACACCTTCCACTGCCAACCATCCCTCCCTCGAAACGAGGCCCACCCCATTCCCTGGCGTTGCCTTATTAGGGTGGCTCTTGCCACAACATGGCCGACCAGCACGCACACACACTCTGGCACACACACACACACTAAAGCACTACAACAGGGCGTTTAAAAACGCGCGCGTTTTCTGCCGCCCGCTAAGTGCATTTCAATGTATGAAAAGCCGCTTCCGTTTCCGCAGAGCTTTGGGGCCTAAAATCGGAATGAATTGGGGATATATGAATATATATTTAGACTTTATTGTGTATGTTTATAGGCGTAAACAGGTGCAGGCAAAATATTAGCACTAGAGAGGGCTTGGTCCTATATTTTATTCAAGTTATTTGGGATAAAACAATAAGATGAGTAACGTCATTCGCTATTTTTGTACTCAATTTACTTTATAACTTGTATTATACTTAAATCTTTATATTTTAAATTTTTCTTTAGCTTTTAACTAATTTATTTTCAATGGAAAATGCCACAGTTTCTCTTTTAAAACTTCCTAGATTTTTTTTTTAATGCTAAATCTTTGACCACAACTGTTTATAATATCTACATATATATTTAATTTAACGGGGCGAACAAAGGTGGCTCGGCTGGCACACAATTACGGAACCCCGCGTTCCGAGGGCCTTTTGCGACGACTTTCCGTTGTTTTGACACGCAGCCAGCGGAGAGCAGGCAGCGAAATCAGCCATAAACCCAAACTCAAAACGCCCAGCGAACACCCCTAAAGTACCACCCCTTCGGACTCGAACTCGAGCTTATAAAAGGTGCCCCCTCTATATATATTTATATATATATATATATATATATATGAATAGGTTTGGAGGTATAGAGGGGAGCTCTCTGACCCCACCGACCGCAAAAAGTGTTAAATTATAGACTTTAAATAGCGAACGGGTATCACATGATTATATGATTATAACGCTTTTGAGAGCGCCAACAGCTGGTGAACTCGAAAGCCCAAAGGGGGTTGTTCCCCATCGTAGTTGCTCGTGATTTTCCAGAAAAACTATCAAAGTTAAACAGAAGTATCTCCTTGTTGTTTCAAGGGAATTATATATTGATTTATAGGGAATACTTTAAGAGGGAAGCCAAGCTGAAGGAATTAGTACTTGAAATAATACTAGAAATTTAGAAATAAAATGTTTAGAAAAGTTATGGATTAATAAGAGTCTGTGTATGAGTTGCAGTTTCTAAAATAAGTAAATGTACTTCCTGTAACCCCTGATTCTCCCTTTAAATCCATCTCAAATATATTCCTCATATATTTAATGGTGTAAATAAAATACAACTACTCTGGGATTCGATTTGGAGTCAGAGAGCCACAGTCACAGCCACACGCAGCGTCGGCTTTTTGGCGTTTGAACTAAGCGAAATTAATGGCCAACACAGGCTACTTAGGCGGAGGCCCACGCACACCGCCGGACACGAGACACGGACAATTGTCCGGGGAATGGAGAATGGAGAGCGGAGAGCGGAGAACGGAGAACCGAGCTGGAGGAGCCCTTATCCGCCGCCGCTTGTTCGCTGTGCGATTTATGACTCGGCATGCAAAACGAGCCAAGAAGAAAAAAAAAAAAAAACACGAAAAGAGGCAAACTAAGAAAAGTGGGCCANCGCAAAAAAAAAAAAAAACACGAAAAGAGGCGGAGACATGACACAAAACTGCAGAACCACATGGCGCCCGCCCAAGATCGTAATGATCACCAGCACCCAGCACCAGTGCCGGCACCAGCACCAGCACCACGATCCTGATCATGATCATGATCATATAGGCACAACGGGTGGGCCCCCACCGTCTCCGATCAATAAAAAATGAAAATTTGCCCAGCAGTTGATGAAATTTACGCGATCGGCGTCGGCACAACTACAAAGTCAAAAGAAGCGCGGCCTTCAAATGGAAGACAATTTGCTTTGGCGCCCGCCCGCCCGACTTCCTCCCTCCTCTTAGAATCGGTCTCTTTTCCTTTTCCTTTAGAGAGATCCCAGATCCCAGTGCCCGGGCGCTTATCCATCCGCTTCCATGCGTGTGAGAAGTTTTAGATAAGGAGGACGACGACGACGACGACTACTTCAAAGTGCAGGCCCGAGAAAAACGCCAACGAAAACGAGTCGGATGCCATGCAAATTTACATTGATAAGAACGGGGAAAAAATAAGGAAATTAAAAACTAAAAAAAGAGAACACAAATATAGAAAAAAAAAAAGAGGAACAAGATGAGCTAAACTACTGGCGGAGCCGATGATCTTCACAGAGCGGAGAGTGTTAGGCGCAGGCTCTTTGATATGAGGCCTAGATAAAGTCCGCTTTGAAGTAATGCACAGTTCCGTCTGGCTTTTCCTTTTTAATTTCTATATAGAAGATCGAATGCTAAATGAGTTAATTACTTTGTGTTTGAAAGGGAACTCTGACAAGGGAGAGGGTTTTGAGAAGCATTTAAATATTGAAGAAAATGCGACTAGGAACCTATCGAATTGAAGCTAAAAAATTACTATTAAGCAAAGGATACAAAAATCTATAAAAATTAAGCTTTAAACTCTTATTTTTAATCAAACATTTCCAAGTAAAAATTTATACCTTCAAACACACACAGAATTATTCAAATATTAAGAGGACTACCTATCAAAAATATATATAACTTCAAGGGTTTTGGTTTAGTTTTTTGTTTTCTTTTTTTCAAGGGTGTTTTGTGTGTTTTGTTGCTTAGATAACTAAATGCGGTAAACAAAGAAGACGTACAGTACTTACAAATCCATGTTTATCACTAATATTGTTGGTCAATTTTAATTTGTGAAATGAAACAACTTTCTGCATCCATTGCTCACCCGTTGTGGGTGAATCTGGATGGATATACATGCGTTTTGGCATCTCGGGGTCCGCCTTGCCAGCCACCATCCAGCGACTGCAATTTAAACGAAAATACATATAAATATAAATATAAATATAAATATGAGAAGGAGGGGATTTACAACTCACCTATTATGAAATTTATAACGATAATCGTCCGCCGCCACGATGTCCAGTAGCAAGATGTATTTAGCCTTGGCGTCCAGTCCCGAAACACGAAATTTCATTTGCGGAAACATTTGTCTGCAACGAGCGGAGAGAGGAGAGTTGAGTTGGAGTTGGAGATGGAGATGGAGGCACGAATTGAGGGATTAGAGACTGGGTGTGCTTTGTGGGTATGGTCATTTTCCCGGGGTAATCAAATAAAGCATTAATCAGTGCGGTTTATCCCGACGGAGGCCGGAGGACGGAGACCCGAGAGCCGAGAGCACGTATTCTGGTTCTCAGGGGGCCCCACCACGAGATCCCGAGAAGATCGCAACGGAGCTGCTCTGCTCTGCCACTCGCAACAATCATCATCATCATCATTATCGGATTCGGACTACGACGAGGCTCGAGAGCTCGAGCTGTTGGCCAAAAGCAAACAAACCATGGCCCAAACGATTCGGCGGGGCCGGGTTATCAAGTGGCGCCAAGCCACAAATTGTTTCGACTCGATTCTGGAAGTCCAGCTCCGGCTCCAGCACCAGCACCCAGAGCTTCCCCGCTCCCAGGTCGAATTCAAATTGGCCCAAAGAGAAGCGGGGCTCCCGCTCCCCTCCCACCGCTCCTCTTGGCCAGGTTGATTAGCCATGTTGGTGGCAATGTGCAAACTCGAAAATTACATGGCCCAGCCAAAAGGGGGAACACACACACAGCTCGGCTCAGCACCGGCGATGTCGTTCCTTGGCCCTCCTTCCAGCCCGAAAAAAAAAAAGTCAGGGAAGAGAAGAGCCAAGGAGAGGCGCCTGGAGTCGGATGAGAGGATGAGGCGTCTTTGGCCAGAGGAGATCTCGCCCTGCGCACACACACACACACACACGGGCATAAATATGAAAATTATAACTTTAAGTAGCAATCACTCAATCGCTGTTCGGGTTCAGGTTCAGCCACAGATGCACTGAGCGAAATATTAAGGGTAAGCCCCTGAAATTGAGATTAAATAGTTCTAAAAGGATTCCTAAGACTTCTTAGGTTTTATTTTTTAGAAGAGCTATTTTATATTTATGGTGTTTCATAAATTTCCCAAAGTTTCTATATAATTGCAAAAAAGTTATATCTGTTTATTATGCTTTACTTTTAAACTTGAAGGACATTTCATTTCGGATTCATATTTTCCTTTGCAGCTATATATATTTTGTCCCCATAATTTAATAATTCCTTATAATTCCCACTTGATTTTTCAGGTAGTTTCTTTTATCACAAAGTCTACAATCCTCAAAACTACTAACCTCATAATTTGTTATCATTTTGAACTCATAAAAATAGGCGTAGCTAGGTTTATATTTTTTTCCCCTATTTAAAAATTCCTTATAATTCTCAACTCATTTTTTAGGCAGTCTTTTTTATCACAACTTTTACCTCCCTCAACAAGTTAATATTTTCTCCACGATCATAACCTCTAAAAACTTCGATAACTTATAAAAAACCCCTTTTCGCAGTGTCCCTATCTTGCAGCCACAAATTCAGGTTGAGGCTGGGAGACTCTTGGACCGAGAGAGCGCCTCATGAATCAAATTTAACGAACGTCTTGTTCATGTTCACAGATCATCATCAGCTGCGACTGCATTTTGATAAAAACCAACAAACCTTGGAGCTGGGGCCGGGGCTGGGGCTGGGACTGGGGCTGGGGTCCCCGATCAAAGGGTGAGGCGAGGCGAGGGCTAACAAGCTGACTGATGTCTGACTGACTGGACGGGATGGGTCTTGGGTCTGGACTGGACTGGACAGACGAAGGAGGGCGAGCCCCGCCGAACCGAGGATGTTTCTATTTGGAGGAGAGCACCGAAGCACCGAGGCACCGAAGGAGCACCCAGTACCCCGTTTTTCTCGGGGGGTGTCTGCCTTTTTCGACTGCAAATTATTTTTTATTTGCCAGGAACGAAGGCACGTCTGTCTGCGCCTCGCCTTGCCTTTGCCTTTGCCTTTGCCTTGCTTTTCTTTTTCTTATTCACTTTTTGGGCTCAAACTCTGTTTGGGGCTGTGTGTGTGTGTGTGTGTGTTGTCTTAACTGAATAGCTCGTTAACATTATTGAGCACTTGGCGCCAGTTGTTGGCAGCTTGTTATGGCCAGAGACCAGGGACCGGGCCAAGACCAGAGACATGGCCCCAAGCGAGGCCGACTTTGGAGCCAGTTTCCTGGGCCCACACCGCACGCCGCTTATTCTGTGTGTGTGTTTTTTTTTTTTTTCGGCCTGAAACCCTGGGCTCCACCAGCTCCGGCTCCTCCAGCTCCAGCTCCAGCTCTTGCTCGACAACAAAACGATTTGCTCTCGTTTGTGCTGGCTCTGGCTGGCTGGCTGGCTGGCTGGCTCGCTCGCAGGCTCGCAGTTAGCCCGGCTAAAAAGCCGAGACTTCTGGCCCGAACCAAGGCAGCAGCAGCAGCAGCAGCAGCAACCGAGATTCAGGTTCGTGCAAATCGTTACGTGTAAAACTTGCACCTTTTGACCAACGTTCGCTCGTTGTTTGTTTTTGCCACACACATTTAACGGAGAGCCACCGCGGCTAATTCAATTTCCCCCGGCCAAAAGTGTTGAGGGCCAACAAAAGGAACAAAAAAAACCAACAAAAACAAATAAAGTACAGAAGAAACGGAAAGGGAAAAACGGCAAAGCTGGCTCATGGCTCCTGGCCCATGAGCCCATAATTAAGCCTAATTAAGGCTCGGTGCGTTCCGTTTCTTGGGTCGCCGAGGAGTGTTAAGGTGTCGCCGCTCAGTTGTCCTTAGCCTCTCTCTCGTCAACCCACATAGGGGTTAATGGCTAATCAATTAGCTGGGCCCGAAAATAAAATGTGTGTTCAACGATTGAGTTGTAATTTCGAAACAAGGCAAAAGGGAAAGGAACTCCAGGAGGGAGAAAATAATTGATAAAACGGAAAAAAATACCAAGTAAGACTTCAGCGAAAAAACTAAAATAATCTTAATCTCTTCTGGAATTAAATAAATTAATAAATACCCCAATAATCAGTGAGGCAAGTGATAAGCTCTGTAGAGAGTCTAAAAGCGTAAGGCTAAGTGAACAATAAACACTTAAAAATCCACATAAAAGCCTCCACAAAAAGCACACTTTATAATGTGTGAGACGACAACACTCGAATAAATCATTATTCACATATATAAGTAATATATATAATAAATAGATTAAACAAGTAAATAAACTCAGGCTTTATACTAATGCTTTTTATAAGCCAAAGTACAGAGAACTTCCTTTAAGTACAAGTATTTTATTTCTAAAAAAAATGCAACCACAAGTAGTAACCCTCTCCTGAAGGACCTCTACTTATCTAAATCTTGGCTGCCTGCGCTGTCCATGTAATCGATTAGCGATGCCATCAGTTCGAGCCGCAGGTGACATCTGTGTCCTGTGTCTGTGTCCTGTGCCCCTGTCTTTTGCCTCTTCCTTCAAGGATCTCCCCCTGACCTAAACGACGTCTATTAACGCACCTGTGCCGGGGCACACACACACAGGTAACAGTGGAACCTGCCTTAGAAGCGTCAATGCATTATCTGATAGTCAATCAGGGAGGCTGCAATGTCAACAGGCGGCCACAGCTGATCGGGATCATGATGAGGGCCGGGCAGAAATACAAAAACATAAAACCAACAAGAGGTGCCTTCTTTTTTCTCTCTCTGTCTCCGGCTTGTCAACAAGGCGCGGGGATTAAAGTAGCACCTGCAGCCTGCCTGACCCAAAGGGAACCGAAAATTGGTATTGGGACCCAAGATAGGGGCTCGGCCGGCGGCTACCGTTGACAGTTTGGCTTTGTGACAACAAAATTGTTGTCGAGTTTTTCGGTCTTCCCTTGTGTTTTTTTTTTTCCCCTCAGCGATCCGATCCTCAATCTTTCGGGCCAAGTTTGTCAACACATTGGGTACCAATGGATTTCCGATAAGCTGACAAAGGAAAAGCAAGAGGAGGGTGCATATTCCACATTACATCATTTGCCTAGAACAGCTGGTGCTCCCGGTTGATTTATATATGCGAATAATATATATATATATTTGTCCACCGTTTTTGCATTGCATTTAATTTGAATTTTATTGAATGACAATTGCATGCAAATTGGCCGAAAATGGAAGGGGACATTTGACAAATTTGTGAGCCAAACGGAATGGGGAATACTAAACACATAAAATATATACGAAAAAGGACCAAGGCAGCTGCATCATAAACGTTAATTACCCACACACAGACAGACCGAGGATCGGGGCAAATTAGTTAAACCAATAAACTGACAGGAGAGGACAGGCCAGGACGACCCGTAGCCGGACCCGAACCCGGACCCGAACCCGAACCCAGGCCGGTGCCATATATCAAGTCTATATAATAATAAAACAATTTATGAAGGCATAACCACGGCCCCAAGTCCTCGTAAATACGCTCTCGTTCTCTGCTTCTTTGGCCTGTCAGTTAGTGGCAACGCCCACTCTCGGCCGGCGTCTCGTGTTTTGGCCAAGAAATGAATGGCCATGTCATTAAGATCCCAAACAGGATCAGGATCAGGCCAGGCGAGGGATCACGAAACGATGCAAATATGTGCGGGGATAATACGAGTGAATATAGGGAATACGAGGGAAGGGCAGGAAAGAAAAAAATACTCCAGAAACTATCGCTGCTCTGTTTACGGGGCTTATCGATAGGGTCAGGGCGCGAGGCGCATAAATCTGGCGCAATGAATAAATCAAATGTGGGAAATCGCTTGTAATTACAATTTGATCGCTTTATTTTCGAGGAGAGCGTAAAACAAGCGAAGCAAATGGGCAAAGTAAACCCCAAACGAAACGAATTGGGGAATGCCCTTGAAGGAGAATTAAATGGGAGTCTCTTACAAAAGGAATTAGGGAACCCATTGCAATCAACCCAAAAACCTTTGAAATTTATTTATTCTTTCCACTAAAAAATAAATAATAGTTTAACTATCAATGTTCTTTTACAAAATATTTCTTTTCACCTTACTAATTATCAAAAGAAATAATTTCTTATTTAAAATGCCTTAAATTCCATTAAATAAAAATTAAAATTACTTAAAAATCCCAAGTCAGATTTTCCAAGCTTACCATAAACGCAATTAACCCCTTAAAAGAAGGAAAAAAGAGGTACTAAGTACCAAAACTCTCACTTGGAGTTATCCTTATCAAAGAACTGGATTTCTGGCACTGTCATCGCCGCTTGATAAGATGACAGAGTCACAGTCACCGCCTCTCTCTCCCCCTTAAAAATCCCCCAATATATTTATTTTTTTTCGGGAAATAAAGAAAAACATGGCTCTGAACCCGTTAACCTTGTCAACGATTAGAATTCCCCTCTTGAGGGTAAATCTATGGTTTTTTCTCTCTGTATTTCGACTCGCTTGTTGTTCGAACTTAATTGTTATGAATTGAAATGCAGTTGTCACGCAGATAAGCGGCAAGACAAGGGTTCATGGGGTCGCGGGGTCGGATTCCAGCGACTCTTCGACTTTGGTGTTGATTTATGTCGTCTGCCAGGCGATGGAAGGAGGCGAATGAGGAGAGCCTCTAACTCAACAAACCAACTGGGAATTCAACAAGTGCGACGCTGAGTGCGAAATAATAAAATTTAATAGGAGATTTTACAAGAATTTGGTGGTTTATTGGGGAGTATTTACAAAAAATAAAATGAAGAATAAATGTATGCTAATAAAATTATAGTACTGGCATATATAGTACATATTATTTTATGGTTAATATTAGCTGCATACATTTTCATTTCTTTCGGAAGAAACACAAATATATATAATAAAATAAAAGAATAAAAGTGTAACTACACCCAAAAAAAATCATCATAGAACCAATACGATTGTTACATGAATTCTATACTCTTGAGTATGAAAAATGTCTTAATAAGATGCTTATTAATTTGATACTACGATAGTATGCATTTTATACTCATCTGCACCAATATTTCAGTATAATCACTAACGCGACAAACAGAAAAGCACTAAATTCCAGCTATCGCGATTTGTTATCGAATTTTCGATGTAGGTTCGTATACAAATAATAGTCGAAAATACACAATTGAATCTTTGGAGTATAAAAATTATACTTTGTAGTATATATTTGATATTTTTAAGTATAAAATTTATACTAAACTCGTTATACTGCTTGAGTATATTTTTAAGACAACGCGTAGAATGATTAAACTCTTGTTTTTTGTTTTTTTTTGTGTAGTTATCTCTCTCTGATTTATTTAAGTAAACAATTTATTACACTTTAGAAATACTACAAAAGTATTATTTTTCTTATTTAATTTTATAATAATACTATAAAATCGCAAGGAAAAAAAAGTCGCCTTAATTTGCATTGGTTTCAAGTGCACGACAAAAAAAATTGATTTATTGCTGTAAATATTTTTTTGAGCGGACATTGCCAATATGGATAATTATGGGGGTCTGTTCTGCGTGCGTGTGTGTGTGGAGGGGGGCGCATCATCAAATTAATATACAAACAATGTCCACCCCTTTTTGCTTTGGTTTCTATTTGTGTTTATATTTGCTCTGTGTTTTTGTGAATATTGTCGCTGCTTTTGTTTGCCGCCGCCTGCCTTTGTTTTGTATTTGTTTTTATTTCTTTCTCTTTTTCTGTCATAATTGGTCATAATTGCGGCTGCTGTCGCACACACACAACACACACTGGAATGAACACACCAACACTCGTGCTGTATTTGCGCCATTTTTGCTCAAATAATTTGTATTTTTTTTGTTTTTTTTGGTCGCCATCATTTTCGGTCAATTGACACACACACAAACACACGGCCATACACACATGTGACACCCCTTTTCTGCTCTCATTAAAAAAAAAAAAGAAAATAAATAAATTCTAACCTTGCAAAATGCCGCCCCCGCCCCCCGTCATTCACCTGCTCTGTTTTTCGGGCCTGTTGCTGTCCCTGTTGCACGCCCTGCCCTGTCCGAGGCTTTGGCGAGAGCAAGATGGAGCGACGCCCCCGCATGTGTGCCGTTTTTTTTTCTTTTTCTTTTATTTTGTTCTTTTTTTTTGCTTAATTTTTGTGTCGAATGTGTGTGTGTGCTTTGCTTTGTTATTTTCTCGCTTTTGTGCGCTTGGCTTGCCTTATTTATTTCTTTTTTTTTCTCCTCTGGATTGCTGGTCAGCAGCGTCGCTTGGCCCGCCCATCGCGCCCGTCTCGCTCCCACACCTGGCGCGCCATCCCTGTTGCTCCCACACATTTCACATACACTTGTCACGCCGTTGCTGCCTCTGTCGGCGTCGCAGTCGACGTCGCTGCCTCGTTTGCATGCAAGAAATGTTCTTAACCCTTTTTCTTGATTTTTATTTTTTCCGATGCCTCCTTTGCTTGTTTTTTTTTTTGTCTGCTTAATTTTGATTCTGATTTGTCAGTGCTTTGTGGAATATGCATGTGTGCGTGCTTCCTAATGATGTGTCGTGACTCGATATTATAATCGATATTTTTGATATCTACGATATTATAATCGATATTTTTGATATCTACGATATTATAATCGATATTTTTGATATCTACGATATTATGTTCGATATCCTCGAAATTGTTTTTAACATCATCAATATTATATTCGATACCTTTAATATTTGTTTTGATATCTTCAATATTATATTTGATAAATACGATAATATATTCGATATTTTTAATATTATGTACGATATCTTTTTTATTAGCTTCGATATTTCCAAAATTTTTAATATCTTTTTCGATATCTTTGGTATTATGTTTAAATTCCTCTATATTCGATAGCTTCGATATTTATTTTTTGATATCTTCGATTTAAAATAAATAAATATTATATTAAATAAAAAATATAAAATATTTTTCATGTTGATTTCGATATAGTTTGCTCAGTTTCACATTAAATATTATTTTTAAATAGTCATCCCTTTTGATTTAAAAATACAGAATTTTCTTCGATATCATGTCCAAAACCATATCCGATATTATTTGCACAATATCATGATCAAAATTAATTTAAGAAAAAGTCACAAATTTCGTTTCTAAAACAAAAATTTAAAGAATATAAAATCTAAGATATAAATCTTTTTTTTTTTGTAAGTTTGATAGAAGACACTTCCAGAAATACATAGAATCGTAGATACATTACCGATATATAAAAAAACACTCTTTTTTATATTTATTAAATATATGTATATAACGATATTTTTTGTATATTTAATACCACTTGCTAATTGACATCCCTAGTTGTGCTCGGCTGATTTACATTCATTTATTAATAATCTTCGGTTTCCTCTGGCTTTTAGCCTGTTTAATATGCGCGCCGCTGGCTCCGTCAGTTGTGTGACTTTTCGCACAATAATCAAAGCCAAGCTGCAACAACAACAAAAAGCGGGTAATAAACTACAACAAAAGCCATAATAATAAACGGGCAAAGGCAGCAGCAGCCGCTAACAACAATGGGCTAAACAATTTAGCGGCTTTTTTTTATTTCATTTTCATGTGTCGCACATGCAATGGAGATAGCAAAACGCTTCTAGAAAAGTTTCGAATTTTTCGTATAATTATAAATAGATTGATTTAAATAATAACAGTGGAAATTTCAAAAACAAATTATAATATATTGATTTGAATGAGATAAATGGCTTACTCCTATTAGCTGTAATTTATTCTAAATAATTAAATTAAATTGGTGGATAAAATTGGCGGAAGTATTACTTATAACCTGATAAAAAAAAACTAGATCACGAAATAAGTCTATAACTTTTGATTACTAAACTATACTATTAATCAAATTAAATATAATGGGTCTTGAAATAAATATATTCACAAATGTTAAAGGATATCAAAAGGCTTTAAATTTAAACCTTAATTTATTGTATAAAATATATATTTCTTTTCGAGTTCTCTTAGGTCCAGAATAGCCCCCAAAAGACCCGCTCCTAATTGCTTCAACCTCAAGTGGGCTCTTAGCCCAAGTCTCAAGTTGGTCAAAATGCTGTGGAAATGCACAGAGAGCCAGGAATGCCCCAAGTGGCACCAGCAGTGACATTTGCAACAAATCAGCGGGGACAAAGTATCTCACAGATAGATAGGACACGACCCCAAAGTTGGTGCTAAATTATTTATGGCCAAGTTTTAAATACGGCAGAAAAAAGAGGGATGCTGCCGCACAGTTTGTCTTATTTTTAATTAAATTGTGCGTCAAATGTTTTTGCAGCTCGTTGGCCAGCTCGCTTCGGTGGGTGGTTCGGTGGGTGGTCCAATGGGCGTGGCCCCCGCGCGTCATTGCTTTTCCCCGCTTTTCTTCGTTTTTCTATTTTTTGTCTGTCAATGTTTGCCTGCCAAAGTGTAAGTAATTTATGCGCATTTAGTGCTCAAGTGAGCTCAAAGCGGGCAGATAAAGAAAGACGAGCCTCAAGATGCTGGGGAAATTAGAGCAGGGAGGAGGGCTTTTCCCATCCTCCATCTCAAATAGAAGTTGACTTTCCGCGAGCTCATTTCCATACGAATTGTCGCAGTTGAAAGGCTCTTTAAGGGGCAGGGAAATTACATAAACAAATATTAGGGGGCTTGAATAAGTTTATAATATAGTTAATATTTTTTTATTAGCAAACATTTAGTTCTAGGTTTTATTTTATCTTGGAAATCTACCTAAAAACAATTAATAATTATTTAATTGCCACCTAAAGGAGTTGTAAGAAGGATTCCCCCTTATTGCATTGCAATGTACAGTGAGTAATCGCTAAAACAAACAACCCCGATAGCTGCCACGCCCCCTCCAGCGCCCACGTTTAATGTCTAAATTATGGTGGTAGGCGCCATTAACGCGTTTCAGTTTGTTTGTTTGCATTGCCCGGGTATTGCTTCCCCTTTTTCCCTTTTTTATATTTTTTTCATACGCCAAAAACAGTGGAAAAGCCACAGCTGAGGGATCCTTCCTTGAGTGGCTGGGATCACGATCACGACCGAGATGATGATGATGATTGGGAGGAAGGGGTACGGGTACAGTGATGGCCATGTCGATGATGCCACAGCACACATCGATCGGCACATCCGTTTTTAAAAGCCTCGGAGACCAGGGAGACCTGGGAGGTTTGTCTTGGGATTCCAGGGAACACCGCGGGAAATGGAGATACAAAATAGGGAATTTCTTTTCTTAAAGGTATAATATAATAGAATACTTTTCAATTCAGTTATTTTAAGAAATCGTTCTTATGGAGAGTAAGACCCCTTTTTGTGATTCCCAAAGCCAAGCCTTATTTCTTCTCTTATAAAATCCCCAATTCTTTTCCCTTAGTGTGGCTTGGTTTGGTGGGCTTGTTCCTTGGGCTGTTGCCAGGTTGTTGCTGCGTTTGTTGCAGAGCTGGCTTGGGGACGCGGACGCGGACGCGGCTAATAACAGTCATCACACACGTCAGACACTCATAAATCCTCAAAGTCAACAAGGCGGAGGGCACGTAACGAGCCTAGGTTCCAGGCTCCAGCTACAGCTACAGCTACAGCTTGCCCGATCCCAGTTCCAGTTTTTAGTATTCAGTTTTCCGTTTTCAGTTTTCAGTTTCTCAATGGATGTGAGATTCAGGAGATTCTAAACGAGCTGCGTTTAAATGTTGTTAACATAACCGACATGCGGCTGAGAGGAGACAGGGCAGCGGCAGCAGCCCCAAGGACCGGATTCTAATATGTCCCACACACGGCGAACTCCAAGGCATCATCATCTTCATCATCATCATCATCATCATCATGACGAAGACAGACAACATACTGCAACTTGTTTCGGCCCACAGAGGATGGGAAAAAATATGAGGAGACGGGAAGAGCCACAAGGGGCCTCCATTCATGGGTGGTGCATGGCGAGAGAGAGGACCCGACCCCAAACGCATGTTTATACAATTCTTATTTATGATCGAACAGCGATAAATTCGCATTCGCTCGATGCTTGCGTTTTGTTTTGTTTTCTTGGTTTTTGTTTAAATAAATCAAATCAACACGATTCGGAGAAACCGCCTCCCATTCTACGTTTTTTGAGAAGAGAAGAGCTGATAAGGCCCCGAAGAAACACCGGCAAGATCTACTGGCTGGTTCACCTGTTCAATTCTTTGCCGGGAATCTGTACGATTCTTTTCGGTTTGGTTTCTGTTTTGGGTTTTCTGTTGGAATTCGAATCCTGCTGCTTGGGGCTTGTTCTTAACCAGAGATTAAAGTAGAAGACAGCTGTGTGTCTCTTGTTTAATATTTATATTCCTTTATTAACCTGACTAATTCTTAAAGCAATTATATATTTAATATCTTTTTATCTAACATCCCAATTAAATGTGTGTTTAGTTCTCTACACAAAATTCCTTGAGGGACGACACCTTAACTGCCGCCTGTCTGCGATACCGATCTTGATCCAGAATGGGAATTCTTTTGGTTTTTGGTGGCGCTGCCCCCGGAGTGTCCTCGGCGGACATTGCGTGTTCTGGCGTCAGTTGTGCTCAAGGACTCGGGAACTGCCTCCGATGACCGATGGCTGTCATAAGGCCACCAAAAAATACAACACAAAATACAACAAAAAATAAAAGGTACGAGGACGAGCATATACGCATATTTTTGCGGTCACCAGGCGAGAGAAGCGAAGTGAAGAACAAACAGAAACTTACAACTGCTGCCGTTTTTTCTCCTGTATTTCTTTTTTTTTTATCGTGTTCAGAGCCCTTTTTCTTCCACAAAGAGAGTGTGAGAGAGAGAGAGGGGATTCTTCTTTCTTGCCCGGAGCCAGAGTCTACAAAAGGTGTTGACCAAACAACAACGGCAGTGGCAAAGGCAGTGGCAGTGGCAGTGGCAGTGGCAGCAACTGGCCAAAACACGAGGGGCAAACTGGGTACACGCGTCTTAACAAGAACAACAACACCAACACCAGCGCCAATGGCCAAGAAGAAGCGGCCCAAGTTGGCCAACAAGCCAGCCAGCCAGCCAGCCAGCCAAGGTGAAGGTAAGCCAAGGGGCAGGAGAGGGAACGGAGACCGAGTTGCTCGCCCGTCCCGGCTGCGAAGAGCTGTTGAGCGCATAAAAAACGTTATAAATAACACGCTCGAGCATTTAACGCGCCAAACATGTGTTCCACTGTCCAATTTGTGGTCTGTTTACCTTTTGCCAATGTGCCTCCGCCGCTCCTGGAGAAGCCGAGAGAGAGCAGGGAAACGGAGCAGAGATAGCCAGATAGGTGCTGACCACTCCCCCGGACAAAAAAGTAAAGCTAAAGCTTGCATCAACAGCTGATCCACCTGAATGATAAGCAAACAACAAAACAAAAAAGGAGAAGAGGAGGCGTTAAAGGAGTGCACGGAAATTGGAATCTCGATTGAAACCCATAAAGCAAAAAAAGAGGAGCAATACTTTTTTTTACAAATCTTCTTTAAAACCAAAAATCATTAACCAAAATATATAGGTCTAATAAAAACCTGAAGGCATACCAAATTTTTCAAAGATCTCTCCAGTACTTCCCATATTATTCCACAAAGACTCCAGTTAACGGACAAGCGGACAGACGGACAGATTATGAATATGTTGATGAAATACCCATGGCATTTATAGGAAACAGAAGAAGAAAAAGGGCACAGAGGCAGACAAGGAAGCCAAAAAGCCCAGCGGCCTTTGATGATAATAAAATGCAGATACAAACGACACTGGACAAGTGGCCCATAACCATAAGGAAGAGGACAAGGGAGAAAGACCTTTAAGAAAACAAACAACAGAGGAAGAGGAGCCAAAGCGGAGATGTTGAGCGATGAGAGGGATCGGAGGATCGGAGGATCGGAGGATGATGAGGATGAGGATGAGGATGTGGCTTACCTGGCGCTATAGGGACGGATCAAACAAAGAGAAGACCAACAACAAAACTGAGAACAGGGCTGCCCCGAGGGTTGCGATCACATCCCTCCAGGCAGCTGACCTTCTCCCTCCTCCAGCTCCTCTCCCTCTCCCTTTTGTGTGTCTCGCTCTTGCTCTCTGGCTCTCTCACTCTCCTTTGTGCAAATTTGCTCGCAAAAATCGCTGAGGCGCCGGCGCAGGGCAGCAGGGAACAGGTTGAGCGAGAGGGATTTGGCCAGCGGAGCGAGCAAAAAGAGCCAAGAGCTGGAGAATCTCGGGGCAGAGGAACTAGAGAGGGTAAAGAGGATTGCGAATGCCCGGTAACAGGGGCTGGTAAATGGGGATTAGCCTCGCTTCTATTGTGTGTGCCTTCAGCTCCGCCAGCCAGTTATCTCAATTATGCTAATTAACCGGCACTTCAGAAGCGAGTGACGATTGCTGTTGGCTCAACTATTTACTTAGAAATTCACAACGAATAACTCTTAGCGAGTAAATATTTGTATATGCCAAATAAAAAATGTATAAATAATTTTCAGAGATAAAACTTAACTTTAGTAAATGAAAATCATGTAAAGTAACGAGTAGTAAACCTAACGAGTAGTGAGAAGAGTGCTTCAAAGCTAAAGATCTTATTAAAAAGGTTTGACAGTATTTATGCATTTTTGAGATTACACATGGAAGCAATTTCCAAGCGAACCCAACGAGTGACGAGTGAGGGGTTAAAGCTGCGAGCGGCGAAATTTACAACGAATAACTTTTAGCGAGTAAATATTTGTATATGCCAAATAAAAAATGTATAAATAATTGTCAGAGATAAGACTAAACCTTAGTAAATGAAAATCTTGTAAAGTAACTAGTAGCAAACCTAACGAGTAGCGAGTAGAGTGCTTTAAACCTTAAGATGTTATTTCAAAGGTTTGACAGTATATAAAAATATTTGAGATTACACATGGAAGCAATTTGCAAGCGAACCCAACGAGTGACGAGTGAGGGGTTAAGCTGCGAGTGACGAGTAATGGCATTCCCCAGGCGATGTTTATTCCCGCAATTGACGGTTGTCAATCACGGTTCGGATCTGGCCAAGTTGTTTCTGCCTGTCACCTAACTTGTTCCACTTTCTGTTTTCCCCCCCCTCTTCCTTTTCCTACTACTCCTCTTTCTCCCTCTCTCTCTCTCGCTCTCTTTTGTCCTCTTCCTTTCCACACACGATTGCACACTTGCACTTCCGTTGATGGTGATGATGGGGATGGGGGGGTCACTGCAATTGCTGTTGACTGCCGACTGCTGACTGCTGACGACTGCCTGGCAATTGGCAGTGCAACAAAATAGCTATTGACAAATTATGACCAACTAAAAGTAATTACACGCGACGAGAGCGAGACGGCAGATAACGAGTTCTGCGCTGACAACGCGTTAATAGTACAAATAATCAACGAGTGCACCGGCAACAGCGCCAATCGGGAACAACAATAACAGCAACAGCGTCAAGAGCCGCACTAAACATACACTTAATATTAATTGTTTTTTATTAACACGATCCGGCTGCTGTGCAGAGCACTTGGCTATGTAGAGCTTCCTCCTCTCTCGTTTCTTTTTATACCCTGTAAGCGAATTTGAGAATTTTGCAAGCCATTCTTGGCTCGATATGTTTTAAAGTAATGAGCAACGAGTAAGGAACAAGGAGTAACGAGTAAAAAGTAACGAGCAACGAGTATAAAGTAACGAGAATAGAAATTTCAAATTTAATACAAGATTTACGGATTTTAGGTGAACTTTTTTATTTTATAAATAAAGTTGCCTTTTTTATTTTTAATGAAACACAAATTGCACCTCTTTTTTATATCAATAAATTAAATTAAAATATTTATTGTTGGAATAAATCCTATAAATTCGCTTCTACGGTATTCTTTAGCCTCTAGGACTTGACTTCTTTGTTCTGGCTGGTTTCGCTGCAATTTTATTGCGACCGTTGGGCTGAGATTCATTAATAATTCAAAAAATTGCACATGGCCGGCAGCGTTGACAGCGACGTCAGTCGAGGCTGAAACTGAGGCTGAAGCTGAGGCTGAGGCTGAATGCAGAGGCAGAGCGTGTAATCGAGTTGTTAACTCAAAGTGACAACGAACGCGAGCAGAGACGCTGGCAGAAACGCCGGCACCAACAACAACAATTAAATGCAGTCAACACACGATCAAAAAAAAAAGAAATATAATAAAATTACATTAACCAGAGAGGGACGGAAAGTGTGACTTTGACTTTGTTGCTGCAATTGCTTTTAATGCTTTTAATGAAATCAACACTTTTTACTGCCACTTGCACGCAATCTTCTGCTTCTTCTGCTGCTGACTCGCTTTTTGGCGTTGCTTTATTTTATCTGCACTGGTTTTTAGCGATTTTTTTTCGCTTTTTTTTTGGCAGGCAGGCACAGCTTAATTAAAAGCCAAGCCAAAACAGCTAAAACATATTTCGCGCCTTTGTTGCTTAACAATTAAAATCAACAGCAGCAGCAGCAACAAACAATAACAACAAAAGCCCAACTTCACACTCAATTAACGCGATGCAAGCACAGACAAACACAACTGCACGGGAGTGGTTAAAAAAAAATAAATAAAAAAAACACACAAAATAAAATGCAAACAGCAGCTCACAGATACATACATATGTAAAGCATGAAACAAAAAAGTTTTCCTGCTGCTGCAAAAATATTCTTTTTGTTTTTTATTATTATTCCTTTTTTTTTTTTGCCACCCACTAAAAGGTGTGAGAAAGAGAGAGCGGAGATTGCAAAACTTTTGTTTGCCGTTAATTGAGTGCACACACACTGTGATAGGGTTGTGATAATAGGTGTGAAACGGAGGAGAACGCTGGTGTAATTGCTCTTCTCCTCTTCCTTGGTCGTTGGTGTTGTTGTCTAGTTGTTGGTGTAAGTGTTGGTGTAGTGCTTGACAAGGTGGTGTAATTATAGACAAAGTCCTTGGTGTGTTGGTGTAGTTGTAGGTATCGTTTATTGGTGTGTTGGTGTAAATTTTAGTATAGTTCTTGTTGTGTTGGTGTAAATATTGGTGTATTTATAAAAAAATTCATAATTTTTGGTGAATCGATGTAATTTTAAAAGATTTTTGCTTTTGATTGGTGTATTTTGTGAGTCTAGTTTGTGTTCTTTCTAGTATTATTATAGGTATTTTCTGTTATTGGATATTTGTTGGTTAAGTTGTTGTTCGAAGTACATGTGTGTTGGTGTAATTTAAAACATATTTGTAATCATATTTACTGAGAAAGTTGTTCCTTAAATTGCGGATGTAGTTGTTGATATAATTATTCCTGTGTTCTGTAATTAAACTTTGTAGTCTATAGAGTATTTATTAATTGTTGGTGTGTTTCTTGATCTACTCTGACTTTCGGTCTAGTTATTGGTGGGTTTTTAAGTGTAATTGTTAGTGTAATTGTTTTTTCTTCTAAAGCTGTTCACTGCATTGTTTTTGATGGTGTTGTTGGGGGAATGAAGCTCTTGTTGCTGTTGCAACGAGACTTGGGCATGAATGGAAACTGATAGCGCACGTCATTGACACCTAAAGGCAACTACAACAGCCCAGTACAGTGATTATTCGAAGAACCACATTTAATTCAAAAAATATACATTTTATCCCTAAAAAAAAGCAATAAATAAATGTTTGTGGATAGATTATTCCCCATAAGTAACGGAGAAACCCACTGAGGCCCAAAGCGATCATTTGGCGAGTGCCCACTGTATCCTACGAGTGCACAGTGAGCCCCTTCTCACCCTACGCTCGGTAGATGTGCGTGCGTAATTGCCTTTTGGCTTCGTGTTAATTTCCCTCGTGGAAAACCCTCAACAGGAAAAACTGGCAAGGCGCAGGGCAAACGGAACGGGGGTGCCCCAATGCCCATGGTGTAGGTGCTACATAAATTTGATTTTTATTTTCTGAGAAAACCGAAACCAAAATAAGAAGAATTTTTATTCATAAAAATCAAGTGGCAACATAAATTCGTGTGTGTTACCAAAAACGTAGGCTGTGCGCCGCGCCAGGCCAGCTTGTGTATTGTATTTGTGGCTTTTGGCTTTGTTTTTCTTCTTGCCTTGTTGTGTACTGTGTGTGCTGTGTGTGTTATGTGTTTGGCAGTTTAATCAGGCAAACAGAACACGCAGGGCAGTTAAAACCCACCAAATGCCCCATACAATTTGTATAATTTTTTCAGACCAGAAAATATTAAATAAATATGTACACACACACACACAGGGAGCGGGAGAGAGATATGTGCATACCAGCAATAATAATAATCAAGAAAAAATAAAACCAAAGCAACTCGTCAATTTTTGCCACTTAAAATTCATAAAGCGTCGCCTGAGAGCCACTCTGCCCGCTTCGCCGCCGAATAAAGAAGCAAAATCCACAGAACAAAGAAGAGTAAAAGGGGGTAAAGAGGTTTTAAGAAAAAAAAAATAAAATATATATATTTTTTAGTACGTATTTTAAGACAAACTGCTGATAAAACTCTAAGCTTTTCCGAGGTAAATAAACGAAATCATGGCATTTATGCCCTGAACTTCAAATGGAGCTTGATAGGGGCTTAAAAGTTAATAAACTCTTTTGCTTTCTGGATTTGCATATGTTTACTTATTTATTTTGACATTTATTGCCACACATGGTAAGCTTCGTTTCGGTTGAGCAAAAAGCAAACTTCAAGCTATGTAAACTTGTTTTTAGTACATTTTTAAGACCCTAGATTATTCCTATTAAATTTTCTAAATATTATATTTTAAATTTAATGAATGAACCCTCCTCGAGTGATTGCTTTTGAAAAGGATACTTGTAGAATTTCTGGAAATCAAAAACGGCTGATCAGCTCTCAGAGATAAGATCGGGTTCAGGTATATCATCGCATAGATCAAAAGGCAAACCAAACCTATCTGCTTTCCGCGAAAAATTTCCCAGCTCAGTGAGCGTGTCCCTCGTCTTCCTTTTATTTATTTATATATTTTTTTTTGCCTGGGGTTTGGGCCAATTAGCGTTCTAATCAAGTGTAAACTAATGCTAAAAGCCAAGCCGAGTTTGCCCCGAACGCGTGAATTTGCCACGAGACAAAAGGCGACCCTAAAAAGGGTATAAAAAAAAAGTAAGCAAGACAAAAGCTTGGGAATAAAAAAAGTAAGCCAAAATCTAAGGACAAATGCAAAAAGGGAAGAGATATATGGAAATGGTGGAAGAAAGAGGCAAGATCACAGGATGCTTTCGGTTTCTTTCGCTAATTTTTTTCTTAGTGAAAGAGAGAGCTAATTTGATTAAAGCGGGATGGCGCGAGTTTGTCGTTGACTTTGTTGCTGCTCTGCCGGCGCCGTTTCCTTTGATCTGCCAGCGCACATCTAGGAAATGTTTGTCAAACTCACTCGACCGTCCTCATTGTTTTTGACATTTCTTTTAGTCTCCGCTGCTGCTGCTGCCGATGCTGTTGCTTCTTCTCTTCTCTCGCAGCTCGCCAGCTTCTCTTTCCTCTCCTTCATCTGCTTCTTCTGTTTGTCGATCACTTTCTCTGCTTTTTCTCGGCTTTTTTCGTTGCTTTTTTGTGCTCAGCGAGCGAGCGCCAATGCCAAACACATGTCCAGCTAACAACTTGAAGGCATTGTTCTCGCCAAAGACACAGCTGGGGTCAAAAAAGTAGGAACTCTAAGGATACCAACAGAAAGGGGGTTCTTTCCTTTCCTTTCTTAAAGCAGAGCTGCCCCTACCTGGACCCCAAGGCCACACGATGCGAACCGAAGGCAGGCCGAACGTCACACGCGTACTGTGTGAATAATTTTTAAATGTATTGATTGATTGGCAATGCTATAAATTGACCGCTGCTGTGGCTGAGATCCCTGGAAGCCCGTTTTCTCCCCCGATTTTTCAGCAGACTCCACGCACATTCGTCAGGCATTGTCGTTATTTTTCTGGCGCCAAAAAGACGCCGTCTCCGTCTTCGTCCTCACTCGCTCGCTCTCTCTTTCGATCTCGCTTGCTCCTGCGAGCTCGCCTGGCATTCTGTATTTGTTGTTGGTATTCCCTGTTTTGTTGTTTTATTTTTTGTATGTTGCTTCATTCTTTGTGCTCAGTTTTTTTTTTTTTTTTTGCTGGCTGTCTCTCCTTTTTCTGTTCGGTTTTTTTTTGAAATTTTTTTTTTTTTGGGTTCTTCTGAACTCATGTTGTTCATTATAAAGGACGTCATCATCGTCATCGTTTTGGGTTGTTGCTGTCGTTGTTTGGTTGTCATATTTTGCGTTGTTTGCTTTATGCATTTTCAAGTTCCATAAGGAGGAGAGAGAAGAGAAAAGGAAACGCAAAAGAACTTGGAAGCCTGGAAGCCCGCAAATGCGTTTTAAATATTCTTCCATTCTTCCGAGCGATTCAAGGCGGGCCGTTTCGAATTCCAGGCGTTTCTTGTCGATGTTTTTTTCGGGAGATTGTCTCGGCTCCATCGATTTATGACAATTTTGAAGCATTTTCAGTGTTCCATTCCACTGTTCCCCCGTTCCATTCCCACTGTTTCAGTGTTTCATTCCAGCGTTTCGGCACCTGCGATGATCACTCATTATGCTTATCAGTTACCCCGCCTAACTGGCGGCGTCTCATTAGCTAAGCGAAGCGTGTAAACAGCGGAATTCTCTCGATTAGACCGAAACCATTTAGCGGCATTTTGTTACCATCAATTTTCGGCTGTTTGCGGTTGTCTGACCAAACTCGGCGCAGCCATTAGGCCAAGTTAAGAGCGCCGCTAGCCGCTAGCCGCGCTTCAATTTCCAACTACCAACTTCCAACTTGCAACTTCCGCTGCGTGGGCGCTTTATTTTTCTGTTTCTGCTTTTTTTTTTTCCTCCACTTTGAAGGTGGCAGCGGGGGCTTTTTACCGGCGACGGAAGCGCTCACTTAATTAACCGAGCCAAAAAGCTGGACGAAAAAGCAGAAAACTGAAATTTTGGTGTTCGTCAAATTAATTTCCATTTAATTCCAAGTGGGCGTAAATGCAATTTAAATTAACAGCCACCAAAATGCGCCACTTAAATGCCTATCTGTCTCGTATTCACCAACCGCTTGCCGCCTTTTTAATTTGTTAAATTTTTTTATGAGATTTTTATTGTAATTTAAGCAGCGTCGTATACGGATTCGGATTCGGCTTCGGATTTGAGTTTTGGCTTTGGGCTTGGGTTTGGGTTTGGGTTTGTGTTATGGGGTTTCGGCTTTTATTTTTTGGGTGGTGCGGATTGTAGTTTGAATGGAACGGGTTTTATTTCTTATTTTAATTTGATTTTATTTTATAGTCGACTATGGTTGGGAGGGTTAGTAGTAGGGTTTGGGCTGCATTTTTTGAGGGTTGTCAGTCGGCCATGATCGAAACGGATGTCTAGCGAAGATCAGAGTACATATTATAACAAAGGCCTTCTCATTCAGGGATTATAAAAACAGTAGCCATGAAAAATACCAGAGAGTAACTGATACACGAAATTAATGGGAAGTTTATATATCAAATAAAAATAGTTGAGATCACACGAAATATCTCTAGAGGTTTCTATCAGGAAAATAACTATGGCATAGTTTGGCCTTCTAACAAATTAACTGACAGAGATTATTTTTCGAGACCAGATTGGTTAATTCCCATGGAAAATATAAGCCATAGCTAATCACTCAATAAATAAGTGGTCCTCCTAAATGAATATTAAAGCAGCAACGATTTTTTTTTTGTTACAAAAAAATAGGAAAAAAAGTATTTGCAAATTGCACAAGTATCCTCTCCTTGGCTCCGTTCAAAATGAATTTTCTAACTATAATTATTGGTTATATATACTATATAGAGGATATATGTGCTGTTATCCTTCATCGGGGCACCGCCAATATTCCCATAAACTCCCAGGCGAAATCAATTTGAAATCAAATTACGCGCAAATTATCCAACGGCCTCATGAATTATCCAAGAGCCTTCCGATGGCCGATGTCCGTCCATGTCCATATCCGACGTTACGTTACGGATCCCAAAAGGAGGGGGGCGGCGTGTGTGGTGTAGTATCAACCATCGCTATGCCAATTATTATGCATTTTTCATTAAACTGAAAATTGTCAAGCGAATTTCTGGTAGCAACAAAAACAAAATATCGCCAAAGAAAATTGCCGTAAAGGGTCTAAAGAAATTTCCAAGTTAGTAAGCAAATTACTTGCAATTTAGAGGGTTTTTTCTTTTCTCTATTTGTAGCCCTGCCGCGCTGCCCCTGCCCCTGCCCTGCGCGTATTTGTCAACTTAGCACATCGATAATTTTACTAAACACAGCTCAGCTCTCCCTCGCAGCCCCTTTCCCCATTTTTCCGGCGCACGACAATTTTAACACAATTATGAAAAACGTTTCCAAGATGGTGGAGCCTCCAAGGGTTGCACTCGGACTACATTCTGCCGCTTACCCTCCTCTTTTTGCCACACTAATGACTCCTGCGGAGGTGGGAGGAGACCGGGGAAAACTTTGGAAATACAAAACACAAAAAAAAAATAGTATAGGAAAAAATGTGAGGCGGACACGCCCATTTAATTGAGCCTACGGAAGCGGGGATCATCGCTGGGCTGGAGTTTTGGGGGGGTTGGTCTTTGGGTCTTAGGGGCTGTGTCACAGGGCCAGTGCACTTTGATTGCGTTTTGTCGCCGTCAGCTGAGTTTTTACCCAAAACCGAAGCGGATCGAAACGAAACGAAACGAACATGGAGGAAATGGTAAATTTTTATTTATGAAAATTAAACAAGTGAACTTTGACAGGCGGTTGCCCAGGGGTTGACCCTTCTTCTTCCTCCATACGGGGGGTGTGTGTGCCATGTCATTGTGTGTGTCCTTTGGCGTGTCATTAAATATTTTTGTCTGCCACATTATCGCAAGCCGCCCCCCGGCACAAAAGTCTGACATCAATTATAGCATTAGAAAGGGGGTTCAAAAAAAAAAAATATATATATATATAAAAAAAATTACACATGTGTACAGGGGCTGCGGGTTTTTGGGGGAAGTTCTGGGATATTGCCACTTTCAATTAGCCTTAAACTGGCTAAATCAAAGCCATCTCATAAACGCGCAAACTGGCTAAAAGATATTCTCGTTTTGTTACACAGAAAATAAAAATAAATAAACATTTAACCATAAAGGCGCTTAGAATTCCCAACCATTTATTTTGTGATTAGTTCCTTGTTTGTAATGCTGAGATATAAATAAATAATCAGCAAAGTACTTACTATAGGTAATGTTTTAAGCAACTGAATATATTTTATAATCTTTACTATTTATTATATATTATTTAATTAAATATTAATTTAATTAATCTTTGTTCTCTGAATTTGTAGCATTCTTTTCTGCTCAGTGCCTCGGGTCAACATTTGATAATTTTTGACATTTTTTTTCTAGATTTCTTCCGACGATTTTTTTGTAGATTCAATTCTGGTTCATTTTTTCCCCCTGAATTCGCACTAAAAGTGTCGTCGTCAAGTTGTGTGAGGAGGGAGTCGCGACGAGTCTTTATTTATTTGCGCTTAGACAGCAATTTCAATTAATTGATAAGTCACAGCAACAAGCTGGGAAGTCAGCCGCCGCCAAACAAGAAAGATTTCACGCAATTTACTTTAGCAATTTAATTGCCAGCGACAAATAGAGAAGACGACAGACGGGGCAGCAAAAAAAAGAAAATAGAAATATGGAAATTGAAGGAAATTGAAGTTGAGAAGGGGAAATTGAACAGCAAATTGTATGTTGGGTTCAAACTGAAACGGAAGCCTGGCACAGACTCGGAATAGAGGAACTAGAAACCAAGAAGGTAGCAAATATCTTTTAGATTTCAAGAACTACTATAAAGAATTTTATTTTCAAAAATGATTTCAAGAGAATTTTAGACTTTTTTTTAACAGAAATCATAAAATTCTGAAAATTATTTTTCTTAGCAAGTTTATAGTATATTTTCCTATGTCCTTGTCCCAGGAAACCCCATCACAAAGGAACCTCCAAACTTCCTGTGAATGAAAAACTAAAACCTAACGCCCCTCGGAATGAATCAATGAAACAAAAATTTCGCTAAACCAGCTCGGGGAGCGAGGCAACAAAAAAAGTGGTGAACAAAAACGATTGAATCCGAGAGGAGCCGCCAAGTGAATATGCAAAATCCACTCGCAAAACATTCAAGTGGCACTCACATGGAGTGTGCAGAGAGGGGGGTTCAAAGGGGGCAGAGTCGGGCAGGAAAAACAATAATTTTGACATTGATGATGATGGGGAAAAACGGCAACAGAAGCGGCAACAATAATTCTGTTTGCTGGCTTGCTGCTGATGCTTTTTTATTTTTGCTTTTTCGCCGTTTTGGTTGTTGCTTTTTTTTCGCACGTCTCGCAAGCAAGCTGGTGGCATGCAACAGCAATAACAACAAAAGCACCCAGCCGTGTGTGTGTGGCGTGCAAAAAAGTTGCAACTTACACAAAAAAAATAAAAAATAACAACAAAAACCATACACACACCCATAATCGCCATATGTGTGTGTGTGTGTGTGTGTGTGTGCGAGGTACAAGTACTTAAAACTTTTACAAGCCACTCCGGTATGTTCTGCCCCAACCGCCACCCCACCCACAACAATTGCATGCCACACTTTGGGGCACCACACACACACACACCAGCCCCATTTACCCAGCCCCTGCCCTGGAACGGGTCATGAACCTAGCAAACATTGCAAAAAATAAATAATAAATAATAGTAATCATTTAAATAGTGAACAAATTGCATAAACTTTGATTTTATTACACACTATTTCAGTCCGTTTTCATATATTTAAATGTTTAGGAAGAATATTAAGGAAATTACTTGAGTTAACCTAATTTATTAATTATTTTAAATGTATTTTAGATTTAGTAGACTGTTTTTTTTTTTAGAACTTTTGAACTACTTTACTAGAATGGTCATAAAGCTAATAAACTTCTTTCTTGATTAATGTTTGTACATTAGAAGACCTATATTTGTTATTTGAAGATGGAGCTAACTCGAGGTCTAACCGGCTTAATTTCTCATAAGTGAATCTTCTTTTTTTATATTATAAAACAAATGTTTGAGCTTCTAAATATGGAGTTTCTAAAGTTCTGCTTACAAGAAATCAAAAAGAATACCAATTTAATATTAAAAGACAACATATCTCAGGGTTTTTTAAGAAATATATAAGATAATTAGGCTTGTAATTCCCAACTGGAAAGTCAGCAACCAGCTACTGATGACAGACATTGGACTAGAACTCTAAAAAAGGCCTTAATTTTGATATATTTATTATTTAAAGTCACCTCACTGAGTCCGTAAGAAGCTCTTTCCCCATACAAAGTAAATTAAGCTTTTTAAAATATTTTTTAAATTTTTTCCGCGGTGCACACATTTTTCTACAAGCTTCTCCCAATGTGGAAGAAGGGGCAGGAAAGCCAAAAGGAAGGTGGAGCTGCTGCACTGTGGCTGTGTGTTTTTTATGCCCATGGCTTTGGCCACTTGGTTTAGTTTCACACTTCAAGTCGCCAAACTGCTAATGAGCTTAAGGATATAACCCAGAACCCAACGAACGGCGAGCTCGAAAAATATATAATTTGCATCAACTTTTTGCGGTTGCTGTTTGTTTTATTTTCCATTTGTTTTTCCTTGTTTTTGCCTTGTTTTTCCCCGGTTTTTTTTGTTATTGTTAGTTTTTGTTTTGGCAAAGTGCGAACAAGCAACAACAGAAATGCAACTATGCATAGAGGAGTGCAGTGCCGTTGTAGTTGTATTTGTAGTTGTAGTTATAGTTTTTGGGGGCGAGTGGGCGTGGCCCAGACACCTGGCCAGACATATTCGCAACTTTCTGCACACAAAACTATTTGCAAATATTTTATTTTCCATTTTTTTGTTTCACTTTTTCCACTTTCTATTGGTTGTTGTAGTTGTAGCCTGCTCTGTTGGGCAAAGTCAAATGCCACGCCCCCTGAGCCGCCGCCGCCGCCAGACTGGCATTGAAAATTGTCTGAAAAGGCGGGCGGCGACGGGTTGGAAAATTGTGGGTGGGAAAGAGTCGAAGGCGTTGGCCAAAGAAGCTTAGCTGAGGCGTCAGGCAATTTGTAGCTTAAAAAGATGCAAAAAACAAACAACATAAGAGCTGAAAGCTAATTGAATTTTGGCCTGCTTTTACGCAATGGAATCGGGAGAAATGTGCAGAATAAAATCAAATAAATAAATGGAAGCCGCCAGTAAAAAGGCTTACAAGATTTTAGAGGGATTCAAAATCTTTATGTAGCTTCTAGCATTATTTTTAATACAAAAATCACCATAAAAGTCGAATAAACCAGATGGTTATTAGAATATTCGCTTACTTTCAAGGGGAAATTAAATCGAGAAGAAATATAGCCATAAAACAGTCTTCTTGAAAATGTATTTAAATTGTTTTTAATTATAGCATTCTTTTGTCCCCAAGAAACGTATAGTATTCTTTAATTTTCTTTGCAATTTGGCTACGTTTGCTCTGAATTAAATTATTAGTATAAACGTAAACTTATTTACAACTTTTGGGAACCTAAAGCGTACTCCTGAGGGTGTAAAATTTTACTTTAAATTTAATTTACTTTAAAAAACATCCTTAATAAACAAAATACTCCATTTAATTAAATTGTAGGTCGAAAACCTACAGTAATTGCTTCTTAAATTCAGCAGAGATCCTTCTTTTATTCAAAAATATGAATTATTCAGAGTACAATTCATTCTTTGGAAGGTGTGAGAGCCACTATCGCCGACTGAGTGCATTCACAGCTGCCACATCTTGCACTCACTTGACACTCACTTCTGTCTGCCTGTGTGTGTGTGCGTAGAGTGTGTCTCCGTGAATACTTTCTCAAGTAGGTGTGAAGCTCAAAACGCATTTTCACGCGCCAACGCAGCTTGAATGTCAACGTTGCCATCATCATCTACGCCGCATCATCATCATCATCATCATCATCATCAGTAGCGGCAGCAGCAGCAGCATCCATCTCGAGGGAAGTCTGAGGCTGGATGATACGCCGCTGGAAAAATCCAGGGGAGAGACAGAGAGGGGCAGGAGGAGAGAGGCACTCCGCCAGGGGCTGCGGAACAGGGGCGTCTCTCTGGTTCACCTACTTTCAGCTCAAACTGGGCGTGGAAGCGACTGGGAGCGGTTAACGGGAGCTTGAGACGTCGCCACACGTGCTCAAGTGGCCAAGGCTGCTGCCAGGCAACGGCGACGACGACGACGACGACGACGACTGAATGAGAATCTCTGAATGGCTACGGATTACGGCTGGCGACCTGACCTTCGCTTCGGAAATGCCTCAAGATTATAACCGGGAGATCTCTGCCGGCGATTGCCAAAAGTTGGGCTATTAAAACAGACCCAAAAAAGACACATTTAATTCTTAAACCAATAGGTTCACTTTTCACATTATTTCAATAGAAATTCCCATTTGAAAAAAAAGGGAAATTATTCACAAATAAGAACTCAGTCATTGAATATAAATATCGCACATCTGCAGCTCTCTTTTCAGCTTCTGTAAATAAACTGTGGTCCTTTTTTTTTTAGATTAAAAGCAATTCATTGAATAAATTCAACAGATATTCATTGGAGCGTTGTCCGAGGAAAAAAAACGATGTGGAATTTGTACTTTTACAGTGTGAATATCTATGGAAATGCATTCTTTGAATGGTTTCGAAAAGCCAAACATTTTTAATAATTGGCTGTTAAAAATAATCCCACACTTTGGTCCAAAAAGGAATTGAACTCCATTACCTTTATTGGTTATTTGGGGAAAAACACTTGGCAAGATTTTTAACTTGTATTAAACTTGTTATTTAAAATTCGCTCTTTTAATATATTTTTCTCTGTGATTTCAAGATATCAAGTTGAAAAATATACGTATTTTATCTGAGTTTTATTTAAATCCCCATTCTATAAGTCCTGAAAACTTTATAGCATTCGGAATTCCTAATTTCATTATTTTTTGTACAATGCTTATCAATATTTATTTAGAATCCACCTCTTAAAAGCACCAAATATTCCGTATTCATTATTTAAAAAAATATTACACTGATCATTTTTCTTAGAAGTGATCTATTCGGTAATTCATCTACTTAAAAATTGGTTACTTCATTTTTCTCCTTGAACCATGCTACTGAGATGCTCTATATTTTTTTGAGATCCCAGATTCTTTATTGAGATTTGTATATATTATTTATACTTTTATATATATTTTTAATTTTTTAGTTCTAGAACTTAGGGTATTTCGTAATCTCTTTAGTTCCCATTTATTCACTCTTTCCCACAAGTACTTTTAGGAAAAATTTGAATTTAAAGATCACAAATATCACTTTGAAATGTAGGATCTTTAAAGATCCCTCTTTGGCAAACCCTATTGTATCACAATTTTTAGATTTTAGAGATTTTATTTTCTATATAATAATAACTATATCCAATATATCCAATTTGTCACTAATACTATTTCGAAAACTTGGATACATTTGTTTCCAGTTTCAGAAGTATTCCCTAGGGTTTTCTAATCGGGATTTTTGCACTGATCACTGATGCTTTTTCTTCGATTCGGTTTTAGGATCCTTCCTTCATCATTTTTGTTCAAAAACTTTAGTAGAACCCCGCCCGGATAACTCCTCTTCCTCGAACTCACCTGCCGCTCTTGGTGATGACCATTTCCGTGCCCAGCTTGTGGAACTTCTCCCACAGGTCCTTGCCCTCCAGCGTAACCTTCGGATCATCGACGACGCCATCGTCCTCCGGCTGTAGTGCCCGCAAGGGTCGCATCGCCGGATGCAGCTGATGGGCGACGGCCGATGCGAGCACCACGTCCTCGGCGGTGGTGTATGCGCTGCCCAGCGGATGGTGGGCGTGCGGATGGGCGGCCGGATGATGCGGCGGAAATCGGAGTCCCGCCCCTGGATACAGGCCGGGATGTGGACCAGCGGGGCTGCCGGCTAGAGCGGCCAGTGCCGCTGCCGGGAAATAGGGTGGCGGTGGCGGCGGCTGCTGCTGTTGCAGATGCTGCTGCTGCTGTTGCTGAGGTGGCGGCGGTGGAGCAACTGCACCCGTGCTGGGCGAGTGGTGAGCGGGATGCGCGGGATGCTGCTGCTGCTGATGATGCTGGTGCTGCTGCTGCTGCTGCTGCGGCGGCGGCGGTTGCGGATGGGCGGCAGGCGGTGGCGGCACTACCAGGCCAGGACTGCCAGCCGGCGAAGGTGTCTCGTCGCTGCTCAGATGGTGTCCACCCACTGCTCCTGCTCCTCCTCCTCCTCCTTGCTTGCTGTTGCTATTGCTTGTATTATTGTTATTCGTGTGATTATTATTATTATTGTTGTTATTTGTGGTATTATTATTGTTGTTGTTGTTGTTGTTGGAGTTGCTGCTGCTGGTAGTGGTGTTGGTGGTGGTGTTGCTGCTGCTGTGGTTGCTCTGCGGCGATAGCTGACCACCACCACCCGTTGGGGATACGTGGGCGGCGTTGCTGCTGCTGCTGTTGGCGCTGTTATTGGTACCGCCTTGCGCTGTGGCGCTGGTACCGCTTGAACTATTGGTGTTGTTGTTGCTGCTGTTGTTGTTGTTACCCGCCGTCAACAGCGAGGAGACGCTGAAGTCAGTGGGCCGTTGCGTTAGCTGCAGAAATGGATGATATGCCATCCCATTGGCGAACCTGGCGAATGGATCCTCAGCAGACTGATGAAGTAGCAGCTCCTGGACGTCGTATCTCATCACATAACCGTTCTACACAGAGAGGTGCGTCATGCAGAATCCAACTTATATATATTATATAGACTATATATATTCTCAGCAATATATTTCCCAGCTTTTTCCTCCGCTCTAATTAATTTTTGTGGTTACTTGTTGGTTTTTTTGTTTTATTTTTTTTTTGTTCAGCAGGTACGATTTTGTTTTCTGTTACTTTTCCGGGACACTTAAAAAACACTTGCACTTGTTTTTCCGTAATTTTTACTTTGTTTTTCTCATTGGTTTTCTTGTGGTTGTTTCAAAAAAATTCTTTTTTTGTTTGCTAAAAAAATAGACCAAAAGAGTTTGGGTTAAGTTTTGAGATTTTTTAGCACGGTTTTTCTGATTTTTTGATTTAGTTTATAGGTTATTTTGTTGAATTGAAATTATAACTAATATTTCCCTTGGGTTTCTTACAAGTTTTGCTTTATTTATAACGAATAATATACCTTATTAGCCTTTAAGTAAACCCTTAAACCTTTGCTAGAATATTTCTATATAATTTTTAACTATTGTGTATATATTTTTATGTTGTTTATGTATTATTTAATAGTTTTAAAGTTTCTTATTTTGCTAATAAGCTTGCTTATGCGAATTCTAATTGGATTTTAAGCCCTACAAGCTCCTTATTTTGATTTCTTTCAATTTTTCTAACTTCTTACAAATTCCTATTAGATTCTTCAACTCTATATATTTTCTAATTGGAAATTTAAGCTCTTTCCTAAGCTTTCTTAACTGTTGCTTTGCTCTCTCTTTTGCTCCTTTTCTTTTTTTGCTTTGTTTTCTTTGCTTTCTTCACTCCCTTTGTTTACCGTTTGCTTTTTGCCGTTTGTTTTGGCGACGGCAAAACGCCGAAAATATGCCTCTTTGTTTTTCTTCTATTGTTTTGCTTTGCCAAACTTCACTTGATAAAACTTTATTTGCAGTTGCATTTTGTGTGTTTTGCTCCCCACATTTGGCCACTTTTCGTGTCACTTTTGTTTTTGTTTTTCGTTTTTTTTTTGCAAAAGGGAAACCCAAAAAAAAAACAGGAGAATAGAACTGTGTACCGGGAAAAAGGAGCAGGCGAAAGATCGGGGGCGTTGTAAGTAGGCGACGACGAAGCAGGTGGGGAGGACGAGACGACGATGATGCTGGCGACACGACGACGAGACGATAAGAACACGGGGGCGAACAACAAACGACGATAAACGGCGACAACAACGACGGCGACACGAATTTCACGCCGGCCGGTTCAACTCGACAACTCGACGTTCGAAAACAAAATGAAACGGAAACGAAAACGAAAAAATGAAACGATAAGATTTCCGAAAATTCCGGTTTCCGCCGCTCGCTTAACAGTGGTGAGCAGGCGAGCCTTTAACATAACATCGCCGGGGCAAGCGTTAACAGCGACGTCAGCAGTGGCAGAGCGAGAGAGCGAAACTGAGCTCCGTTGGCAAGTTGCGAATGTGCGAGGCGAAGCCCACCGAGCCGACCAGACGTCGGCGTCGCTGCCGCCGTGCCGGCTCTCTCGCGCTCTCCCTCCCACCGCCGGGCCGCTTAGCGGGCGTGCAAGCGAGATGGCGATCTCTCACTCGTCGGCACGGTGCGAGCGAGAGAGTGCGAGTGGTGGCGACCCAGGCAGCAGCGTGTTGAGTTTCTCCCGGCGACGGCACCGGGCGAGTGAGTGAGCGAGCGAGCAAGTGAGAGCTGCGGGGTTCCAATAAGAAAACCAAAAACTCGGACCAAAAGTGTTGAGTTGACGCCTGCACGCGCGGCTGTGTGCTGCTCGTGTGTATGTGTGTGTTTGTGTGTGTGTAATGGGAAATGGCACCAACCAGCGGCGGCAGCGACGTCGCGTCACAGCAGCGTGTTAGAAGTAACAAGGCAGCTGACACCACTAAAGCAGCAGCAGCAGAAGAAGAAGACGCTGACGAAGAAGGAGGTGGCGAAGGCGATGGTGGTAAAAAGGAGTGGGAGTGGGAGTGGAAAAGGCGGAGAAGGAGAGTAATGGAAAAGAGCTGTCACAATAGGAAAATACGGACAATCAAGATGTAAAAAAATTTCTAATTTAGATGGAAATTAAATTTATCAATACGGAATCCATTAAAATAATTAAGGGGTTTTTTTTTATTTACTTGAAGTTTTAATTAAATAACTTAATTAAATTTCACAAATGGTGAAAAATAAGATATGGAAAACAGATGAAAGGGAATATAAACTATTAAATTTAAAATCAAAATAACTAAGATAAAATATATTTCACAACAATTAATAAAAGGAAAATAAATCATATAAGCTTTCTTACTTCTTTAGTTTGTTTTTATATTTTTTTAATAATAATGATTATTTCCCTACTTTTGGCTCCTGAAAAGGGCAAAAATTAAATAATAACATAAAAAGTGCAAAGAGGAAACGAAAAAGATAAAAGAAGAAGACACAGAAAAGAAAGTAGTAGTAAAACAGAAGGCATTGCCAAAAAGGAGAAGAAAAAACATAGCAGTAAATCACAGTGGTGGGGGTTGAAAGGGGGAGGTTCAGAGGCGGCGGCTGGAAGGGTGGCGGAATTGCAAAAGCGGCCAAGTTGACAAATGACGCGCAAGCGAAAAATGCGCTTCAATGGTCAAATGTTTGCTAAAGGGGGGAAGTTGGGGCTTGGGGCTGGCGAGATAAATGCGCGAGGGGGGATGACGGACGACGGGTGGCGGGTGTGGTGAGATAAATGGGTGAGGCGCTTTTTGGGGTGGCGCTTCCCAGGCAAAAGGGAGATAAAACCGGCTGCGAGAAGCACTTTAAGGCACAAAAGTTGACCTACAATGACCTCCAGACAATCAAAGGCACTGCTCGAAAATAAAAACAAAGCAAATAGAAAAATAAGCCTTATAATAGAAAGAAACTTAGATCGCACACACAGATCTTTAATAAAGGACAAACTAATTTTATAAAATATAAAGAAAATAATAAGAGGAACAATAAAATCTTTTTAATAAAACTAAATAAAGTAAATATCCTGATACCAGAAAAAATAAAAGAGGTAAAGTTTCATTTTCTATGTGAGAAATGGGAAAATAAGTTTGTCTTCAAGTTGTAGATTTTTAAAAATGTTTTCAAGGTCTCATTTTATTACCAGTACTCAGATAATTTGTATAATATACAAAGTATAAAAGTAATGAATATAAAATTCCAAAATACACGCAATACCCCCGCTTCGAGTGATTATCCCGACAAAGCAACGGCATTCGCTGTGATTCTCCCGCTGGCATGGTCACACTTGCACTTACGTAACCAATTCCCACCCACACACACACGGCCACACTCGCAGCTAGCCACCTCCCCCCATACACCCAAAAAAAATAAACGCTTGTTAGCCGCTTTGGCAGCTTTTATGCGTCCGAAATGTAAATGAAAAGATTTCCAGGGGATAACGGTAACGACCAGAGAGCAGAGGGGCTCTGCCGGCGCTGCCAAAAGTTGCTTTTCGACGTTGCGAAAATTTTCGCAAGTGCGAAAAAGCAGAAGAGCAACAACGACGTCAACTCTGGCAGCAGCGGCGCAGGCAGCAGCGACAGTCGACAGTCGACAGCGACGCCGGCAGAGGCGTGTGACAAACTTGACGCTAAGTTAAGCGCAAACACCGCAGGTGCGAGCGGGATGGCAAAGGCGTGCAAATGAAAGGCACAAGCTCAAGTCACACAAACACACGCACGCACACACAGTCAGAGGGGCGCACTCACTCAACACAAAGAAGCGACGAAGCCAAAAAGCAAAAACGGCAACGCAAATGTATTTTGTCACACGTTGCCACACACACACACACAAACCTTGCTCACACACAGCGAAACAAAAAGGAGACAAAGAGCGAGCCGGCAATATGGCGGCTGGACGTGTGTAAGAAAAAGACGACAAGCGACTTGCTGCTGCTGTTGCTTCTTCTTCTTGTGTGACAAGTTTAACCACAAACACACACACAGACACACCGACACAGACACCCAGAGAGCGAGGAGCGAAGAGAGCGACACCTCAATGGCGGAACCTCTAATTCCACCACCACCACTGGGCCGAGAGCGAGCGAGAAGCAAGATGAGGTGACAACATTTGTTTGTGTCTGCCAGTGAGCCGGTGTGTGTGTGTGTGTTTGTGGTGTGAAAAATTACAGCAAAGCAGCGACGTTTTTCGGTTCTTTGCCGCCGTCGCCGCTTTGGTTGGCTTTTTTCGGCTCTCTTTTGGGCCGAGCTCTTGTTGTTGTTCGAGTTCGATTGCATTGGTATGAGTTCGAAGTGGCGATAAGGCAGAAGAAGAAGAAGAAGACGAGCAAAGCCGGTGGGCACAGTGGGGCTAGGGAGGAGTGGGAGTGAAGAAGGATGCTGAGGTGAAAGGCGATTTAATTGGTGTTTCGTCTTTTCTTTTCATGAAGTAAAAGCTAAACAAAAAGAGAAAGACACCAATTCGAGACGTTTTTACATTGTTAAAGACATGAAATCTTCATCTTAGAATTTAAGAAGAAGAATTGAACTGTATTTTTTGTATTCCTTAATTTTTGTTGGTAAAAAGAAGATTATTAAAGATTTCTTTTTTTATATAATTTTTTAAAATAAATATAGTGTAAACATTAACTGAGTACTACAAGTATGGCATAGTGTAGCCCCCTTTTAGTATTTTGTAAAGCATTTAGCATTTTAGGTTAAGATTCCGCCGAATTGTATGAAATTAGGATTAAGTAGAGACGAGAGGACGGTCACACTACAAATTATAAAAGCAAACTAAGCACATTGAAAATAAGAACTTCCGAATAAAATCGACGAAATAAATAAGAATCCAGAGATAAACTACGATAACAATAGATTTAACTTTGGAAAATTATTTTAAAATAATATTATAATTATGTTATTTTATTTCAGTTAATTTATTTAAAAAAAGCTTTAACCGAATTTTTAATCTGAGAGTTAACTTTAGCTGGACATTGAGAAATCCCGTAAATAAAACCCCTTAACTGACTTCAACAATTTCCGGCTTTTGAAGGCATCTCTTGTGTGAATCCTGCGAGAGTCCTTTGATGTGTTTGCGCCAAACTTTTGTTCGGGACCAATACAAGGACAAGAGCAAATGCGAAATGTAACACCAACACACCACGGAAAGTCGGTCGAAAGTGAAAAAGGTGTTAATAAACAACCAACCAAAATGCCGAAATGCCTTTAGAAAATCTGAAGTTTTCGGTTCTCTCTCGCCCGCTCGCACACACCGGCTCCAGCAGCCCCCACTAGCTCGCTCTCGCTCTCTCGCTGGCGGAGAGCCAGAGTATTGATTCAGTAAGTGCCAGAGTGTGTGTGTGTGTGTGTGTGTGTGTGTGCGGGAGTGTGGTGTGTTCAAAGAGCTTACATCACACAGCATCCTCTCGCTCGCGCTCTCCCTCTCTCGCTCTTTAATGGTGCGATTTCAAGTGATTTTTTTGTTGGCGCTTTGTAGCTAATTAAAAGTTTATGCGAACACACACACGTAGGGACGAAGGAGCAGCCCGGCAGCAGGACCAGCGCTCATAATTATCAGAGGGAAAACTTTATTTGGCGGCATTTATTTCACTGGCTGCCTTTTGCCAGCTATCTGCCTCTCGCTCGCCGCCGCCGCCCCCACACCCTCTGTCTCCCTCTATCTGCCTTGTTTATTTGCTTAACATGGTTTAGTTGCCTGTGTCTGTGTCTGTGTCTGCAACTGTTTGTCTTTCGTCTGTGTGGGTGTACGTGTGCCTGTGTGCGTGTGCTCCTCTTCTGTGTGTGTGTGGAAATTTACGAGCGGCGCGCGTTAAATTATCTAAATATGTTTGGGCCAAAAAGGTGACGACGAATGGGTTAACACTTTGAAATCTGCCCGCTTGTTTGTGTTGCGCTCGTTACGCTCGTGGCGGAGCTTTTGCGCCAGTGTTTTCGGAATATCCGTTATGTTTTCACAGGAATCGGATAATGCGACACTATCATTTTGTCTAACAATAGTTGGTTTATCTAAATCACATGTTAATGTAGTATCCCAGTCGTATTTTTTCAGTTTTAGGCCTATTTAAATACTTCAATATAAATATTAGTATGATTTCAACTTATTAGATTTTATTTTCAGACAATTTATGTATACAATTTTGAATTTCAGCTAATAATTACTAAATAAAAAGGTTTAGTTAGTTAAAATAGTTATAAACTACACCATCAGTCCATTTGCAGCATGCGTTACACTAGAATTCTCAACTGGTTCGGTTAACCAACGAATATTAAAGTGAGACGCATTTGTTTTAATTTTAAATAAATATTAACCTAATCATTGGGCATTATAAATACGGCTTTCATCTTGAAATCCAAATAGATTTTAAAATTGTTGAGAATCAAAATCCTTTAAAAGATATCTCATTAATTCAACCCACTCCCTGTGTCGCATTTTAACTAATTCGTAATTGCCCCAGAGCAAGGATTCGAAAAATAACGAAATTTACGCTTGTTTTTCTTTCTCGACGGTCGGTAGCAATCAATAAAATTAGCATAATATTATATGTAATATGTGTGCAAAGGAAAACAATGCGAGGATGGAGGATGAGTTGGACTGGACTGGCTGGCAGCCACCCAAAAAATTGGGGCGTAAGGAGGAGAGTGATTCCGATGGCAGAGATGTTAAGAGCAAATGTCTAGTCTTATGTAAACAGGGGGGTTTGGGTGTGCACATATATTACATACATATCTTTACATATAATCGAGAGTGGGTGTAGATTCTATTGCCTTCGTTTTCTTTTATTTTCCGTGGAAATCGAATTGGGGACATAGAAAACATACATACATACATATGATTATGTTTTATGGCGAGAGAATTCTCTAGGGATTTGAAAAACACTTGCAATGGTGTCTAAAAGTATGCAATAAGTTAGATACATTTTTCTTTGCATACTTTTAGGCAGTCACTCAAGGGATTTATGTCCATTTTCCAGATACATGCGTGTTTGTGTCCAATATTCATGGCTAAAACCAATTATTTTCATATTTGCTTTTTAGATTTTTCCAGCTGCTCATGACCTCTTTATCCCCTCCGATTTACTTAAGTTTTTTCGCTTTTATTTATTTATTTTTTCATGATCTTTGTTGCACTAATCCAATTAGAGAATAGCTCATAAAAAAACATTGAGGGATGCATTTCTTTGATTTATAAATCCCACAAAAAAGCGGGAAATACTTTGATTACTCATAGATTTATCTTTATCGTTTATAGCCTTCAATTTTCCCAACTATTTCTTGCTGTTTTTCGTTTATCTTTTTTTAATTAAATATCTTTGGTGTTTTTTTCTTGGGTTTTTTGTTGCTGCCGAACCTTTTCCTTTGAGTAGCTCTCTTGAATGCTCTTTTAAAAATTTGATTGAAGGCAAGTGCCGGAAGCACCTTTTTCGAGTTGGGCCCTGAATCTGAAGAAGACTTCCCTTTTGAGCCACCATGGCTATGCCAGACACAACCTTTTTTCAATCATCTTTACTGCCTGCCTGCCTTCACCTCCACCACCCTCTCACCCTTTTTTAAACACTTTCCCTACGAACTTTCCTACAAACTTCCCCCATTGCGATTCTGTTCTGTTCTGGAAAAAAAGGCGAAACTAAATTTACATTCATTCTATGGACTCCACTAGTTTCGTCCTGGCCAGCAGCAAGCCGCTGCAGCTTCCCTTTCACGCTGCCAAGTCTTCTCTTTTAACATATCTCCTAGGTACACACAGGAAAACTATTCACTTATTGGAATACATTTTGAGGAAATGTAATAAAAATATATTACATTTCGGGTAGTAATTATAAGAGAAATATCATTGCTTAGTTGAAATATTTTACAGCTTCAGAATCAGTACATTTACAGCTTGCGTTGAACTAGAATTCTCAACTGGTTCGTTTAGCAATATAGCGGCCTTTATTTAGACATTAACCCCTTTTTAAATCTATTGTTTAATAAAGAAAATCGAGTAAAGAAAGTAGTGATTACTATATTATATTAAACATTATTAATTAAGTAAGTAAGTTACACATTTACCCCCCCGAAGTAATCAATTTACCACCTATTTTTGAAGGATAATTGACTTGACATAATGGTTTCATTGCTAAATTATATTTTGATGAGATAATAAAAAGGTATAACTTTGAATAGGGAATATTTCCCTCCAAAAAGCACCCATATTATTCTCTCTGTGCAACTCTGCATCTCTCTGCTCTTCCCCTGTGTCCTGTCTGATGAGCGTTGCCTACTTTCCAGCGTCAAGTAAATTGAAAGCCCAGCCAGAGCGTGCGTCTGTGTGTGTGTGAATGCGGGTGTGTGTGTGTGGGTGGCCACTGCAATTGCTCAATTACAGTGCAACAGACAATGCGCACACACACCGCAACTCGCTGGCGGTGTGTGTGTGTGTGTGTGTCTGAGTGTGTTATGTTGTGTTGAATTTCACGCCAGGCTGCCAAGTGTAGTCCGTAGTTTTTCGCCATTTTTAACGCGTCTGCGTGTGTGTGGGTGCCAGTGTTCGGTGTCTGCGTGTGTCTGCTTGTGTGTGTGTATTTATTGTTTAATTAACTTTACGCCTGTCTATCACACACACACACACAAGCACGCGAGACAGACTTTTCAATGTTGTTTGCTCTGCTCGGCTTTGTCTGCCACTGTGTCTGTGTGTGTGTGTGTTTGTGAGTGAGTGCCTGCCTGTGTGTGTGTGTGTGTGTTTTGTGCATCCTGAATATTCCCTGCACCAGCTTACCGCCTTGTTGTTGTTTTTTCAGCTCAACACAAAAGTTAATCAGTTAGGGCGATGTGTGAAAAACAAAGTGCATTTCCCTCCGAGAGCTTACTCTTCCTCTTTCTCCGCCTCTGCTTCTTCTTCCAGCGCTTGTTATCGTTTATCGGTGGGGATGCGAGCTCGGGAATTGAATTTCTCGAGTGGAATAATCAGTTGTTAGCTTGTCAGCTTAACGAGACCGCCAAATATCGCATTTAATTAACACTGCTGGAGCCATAAATGGCGGAATAATCGCTAGAGTCCGATTAATTCGATAGGTACTGGTAGTAATCGCTTGAGAGCGATTAATTCGATGAATTCAGGGCGAAAGTAAGTATAATCTTTGCTTGAGTTCGATTAATCCGATAGCAATCGAGCAATTTTATTGAAAAAGCAAGATAATAATAAGAGCATAGGTTCCCTTGGGACTTATCGTTAAGTGAAATATATTGCTTTTAATTATTTAATTGTGAGTCGTTTAAAAAACCCCTTAAAGTATCTGTAGTTGTTGGTATTATTTTGGTATTTAGGTAAACAAAACTATTTCTGAAGTGGAATAGTTGGGATTTCAATAGAAAATTTGATTATTTGGATAACTAATGTGATCAGTTATTCAGTTTATTTACTTAAAAGCTTAATTTTGAGTTCAGAAAACATACAACAATAATTTTAAGCATAATCACCTACGATTTTGTCCGAATCTGTCACCTCTTTGTATATTATTATCTCATTTTCCACAAGTACCCCTGAACAAGAGGGGCTTACAAAATATTAAATAAACATAACATAGATACACATATGCACTTGTGTGCATTCTGCTATAAACAAAAGAGTGGGAGTGTATGTGTGGCCTGCCTGCTAAGACACAAATTGAATTAGCAAAAGTTTTCACTTGCACCAAAGTGTTAAATTTTGCTGATGTGGTTACGAGAGTTTTTATGCCATTTTTGAATAACAATGGGAAAGTCCAAGTCCAAGTACAAGTGAAAGGGAAGGTATTGCAAAATGTTTCCTAACATTTTCATAAACTTGTTTCTTTAGGCCTCTGGTGAAAGATTTTTCTGTGAGTTTTAATGACATTAACATTAATTGGTGTGTTAGGCTGAAGCAAGTAAAACTTTAATTTAATTCTTTCTTCATTTTTTGGAATGCGAAAATCGAACACTTTCAGAATATGAAAGGTGGAATTTTTCCTTTTAAAAATATTGGGGTGATGAGGCTATCAGTGTATGTCTGAAATTCTTAATAAAAATATTTTATGAAAGATTTGGTAATTGTTTCAAGTCAAGGGAGCTTTATCATACAATATAAAGAATTTTTTGCCTAAGTAAATATTATTTATTAAGTCTTGCCTATTTTTTTCTTTATTTTACAAGTTCCTTATATTATTTTTTAAATATATTCTCTTTTTTCTCACTCCTTTTTATTACCATTTAATTTTCCTAACTTTTTTAGTATCATACTTCCGTCCTCTCTTTTTTCTTGTCTCCTATTTGGCTTCGTCTTCCCATTTCTCCACACCCCCTTTTTATTTTGATTTTTGCTACTCCCTTTATTCTGCTTTATTCCGTTCCCTTCTTGAAGTTTTTTTTTATTTCTGTTTTCCAGAGCCGCTTTCCATCTTCCGGCTCTTGGCGATTCCCCGGGTCCGGCTTTTGTTTTTGTTTTGTTTTTCCCTTCTTCCTGCTCCTTTCTCGGTTCTCCTTTTCCGATACTCCCCCCGGTTGCNCCTAGATTTCCTCCTACTTCTTTTTCTCTTTTCTTCTCTCGCTGTTTGGCAGTTTCCATTGAAAAGCGCTCTTCACAAGCAATTAAACACACAAAAGCGTTTTGCACGCCGCGCCGCAAGCGAAACGGACAACTCCAGTGGCGGCGGCAGCGGCGTTGGCAATGGGGGGGTAATCAAGGGGATAAAAGGGGGAGGGGCAGGGGGAGCTAGCACCAACAATGTGGCCAAGATAAATGGATGGCAAACTCCCGGGCTGAGCTGAAGACTGCAATATGAATAATCGCCATGGCTATAAGGCGGATGCACAGGAAGAAAAATATGGGAGCTAGGAAAGCCATTTCCAATGTATTAGCTTAAAGAATAAGTATAAAGGGGACTTAGTACCCAGACCAAGCAAAGATGTAGTCAAAATCAGAAAAAGCAGGCTGACATATACAGTTTTTACTAGAAATTCCCTATTTCTGTCATTAGTAGTCGCTTACTGACCGAACCAGTTGAGAATTTTAGTGCAATTCAAGCGGTATATGAGCCGTTTCTCAGGAGAATTTGTATAAAACTAAGACTTTGGTTTGGTTAGGATGGAGTTCTCAGGTCATGGTCGTAGTTCTTGAAATATTGGAGGTTTGTTTTCGGAAATACAATCTATTATTTAATTTGTTAAATTATTTTTAAAATAAAAAAATAATTTAAAAAATACTCTTTTACTAATAAATATTTCTAGAATCCATAGACCGATTTCCACTTTGGATTTGCAATAATCTTGGAACCTTTCTTATTCCAAGTGCAGGAAGGAAAGGCTGACGATGGATGGTTTGGGGTTGTCGGTGGCAGTGCTGCTGGTGTTGGTGGCGGTATGTGTGTGTGTGTGTGTGCAGCCAACACTTTTTGTGTGAAAAGCTCTGAGGGCGTAGGGAATGTCTGGGCTTCGTCGAGTGTTTACACAAGCGATTGGCCAAGACACACAGGAGGAGAAAGGCCAGGCCAGAGAAAGAGAGGCCAGACGAGAGTTACGGGTGGCGAAGGAGTGGCCAAAGTACACAAAATTCACACCAACACCAACACTTGACAATTTCCCACTCACTGCTGCGAAAATGTGGAAAATGGAAATGTTTGTATGTCGTCCTCATCGCCAGCGCCATCGCCATCGCCATCGTCGTCGTCGTCGTCGTCGTCTCTCAGAGCCAGACAGAGAAAGCAAAGGAGGAAAGACAGAGAGCGAATAGGGCGACGCTTGCCAATGGGCAAACGGCAGAATTGTCTTCGTTTCTAAGCCAAAAGCCACCTACGATATGTGCGATGTGCGATATGCGATACACGGACACAAACAGCAACACCCACTCGGTGTCCGAGAGTGTGTGTGTGTGTGTGCGGCTACAGGATGTGTCGAGGATGCCCAAAGAGGATCTGGTGACCGGTGCCCAAAGTGGCCCTATATATCCCCAGCATAAACAAACACAAAAAGCACTCTAATGCCCAAAGATTCAAATTCACATATTTGCAGTACAGTGAGCTCTGGCAAAAGCGAGAAGAAAAAAATATATATAAAGTAAGGAAGGATTAATAATATTTATAGGTATCAAAAATATTTTTGTGGCTTTGAAATCAATTAAAATACTGCTCAAAAGTATGCTACAAATAAATGTACAATGGATTCTACGTTTGAAGATAAAAATACAGATTTGAGGCTTTGAAACCACTTGAAACTGTGCACAAAAGTATGCTAAAAATAAATTCAAAAAGATTTTGAAGCCTAAAAATATTTTATAGCATGCATCTCAGCGTTTTATAAGGGATTTTTAAATGTTATGCTAGTTGAGAGGTTTAAAAATATAAATATGCACATTTGGAAACTATTTGTGCCCAAAAGTATGTTACAAGTAAAAGTAAATAAAAATTAAAGACCAACAATTTTTATAGCATACATTTGAGCACATTTCTAGGAGATTTTTTGAATACCTAAGTAATTAAGAGACCTACAAATTCTTAAAACAGGCATTTAAAATTATTTTATAATTCTTTAATTATTGTATCCGTACTTATACCATAAATATCCAATAAATATAAATCCTTCTATTGATTTCCAATCAAATCCCTATAAAAATATATATATATTTATCAATTACAATTACCGAATTTCTACAACAAAATTTCCGTATATACTCTGAAAAGGCAGAGTTAAAAGAATTTCCCAGCTCGAAACCATGAAAAATGAACTGACTAATAAAGACCCAACACACAGCCAAGTCCGGCCTTAAAACGTCTTGCACTTTATTTGAACGATAAATAAACCAAAAAGAGAGAAGAATATTCAAAGGCAATTTACCCAGCTAGCTCTGTCAATTAAACAAGTATTTTCCACTTTCGATTTGAGTGCGAGTGCGAGTGGCAGTGCCAGGGCAATTAGGGAAAATCAATTCTAAACAGATGAGGAAATCACATCGCTCATCGGCCAAGGAAATTAGTAAAACCCCATTTGAAATTAATTATAAATCAGTGAAAATGTTGTCAATCGATTTCCGTGCTGAATATGGAAAAAGCCAAAGAGTGACTCTAAGTACAGAAGTTTTCCTTTGGCCTCTGGGAGTTTGCCAGTCTTGGCAGCAGAACATTTTCCAAACTTTTATTCACATATTTATTTATTCATTTCAGTTCCAGTGCAAGTGGAAGTGGAAGTTGATGTGAATGTGGATATGGATGAAGTGAATGTGAATGTGAATGTGGATGTGAATGTGTTTTTTGTTTGCCTCCAAGTGTCTGAGTCGTGTCAAGTCTTTCAGAGGCAACTACGATTCCATTAACAACACACAACTAGCTCTCTATGACGCTCATAAAACTCAACGCAATGCAGCAACTCATGGCACCATGGCGCCCCATGCAGTGCATCTGTGGAAAAGCCGGGAAAACCCCGGGAAAAGCGGGAGAGCAAAGTGTAAATGAAAACATGACACCTGGCAGAACTTTTATGATGCGCTAAAAAGCAAACTTTCCGTTTATTATGCAAAGAGCATAGCTTCGAGGGAGCACAAACACAAAAAGCGATGAAAAACAAACTAGCAAAAGATGGCGAAAAGTGCAGGTGTTCCCGGCTATACGATATCTGATTATTAAGTTACTTTATTTGGGTATTATAATTATAAATATAAAAGGAAGTAACTTAAAAGTAGTAAACCTAGTTATATCGATAGGCTTATCGCTGGATTTCCATTCCTAATTGGGATGAACGATAATTCGATTAAACGAAAAGACTTTTTTAATAAACTTGAGAGATCTAGAGTTCCTAGAAATAATTGTGATGCAAGCCTTCTTTATATATGTTTTCGATTAAAGCTAATTGAATTTATTATTTATTAAAACTAAAATTATTTTATCGCCGATTATATCGATCGCTTGTCATCTCTAATTATCACGTCTCTCATGAACTCGATAAATGTGAGATCGCAGGGTATCAAGGCAACCAGCTAAGTGAGCTTACACGCGTATTTATTTATTTTTTCATTTTTTTTCGAGTGCGAGTGCAATGTGAGGAGTTGCACTGACCAGCCGGTAAGGGGAAAAGCTGGAAAAGCGGGAAAAAGCTGAGGCAGGAGCTCATTACAGGACCCGCGGCTGTGTGCGTGTGTGCCGAAGTTTGTTTGCATCGTGTATGGGTGAGTGTGTGTGTCGGCGTGAGGGGAGTGTGTGTGTGTGGAGGAGGGTGTTGGCCAAAGGGGCGTTGCAATAAAAAAGGCGCCAGGCTGACGACGCGTTCAGCAATTATGCCACACAATGGCTCAAAACGGACGGGAGAGAGAGCATGAGAATGCGAATGTGAGTGTGCCGCAAGAACAAGCAAGAAGCACAAGAAAATGCCAAAGTTTTCCCAAAGAGGCAGGGTCAACACACCCTCTCTGGACTCTGCGGACTCTCTGGACTCTCTTCTGGACTTTTCCGACTTGGTCTTTATGGTAGGTGCGATGGGTAAACAACGGCAAAACAACCAACTCCGGGGATTTGCGTGCTGACTAAATGGAAGGTGACTTTACGGATTTAGGAGGTAAAAATTCTTTCCTAGGTTTTAAACCTACATTTATGTATTAAAAATATCTCTATCAGTTTATGATTCTACTTTAAACGTCTTATTATTGGTACCTCTTTACATTTTGGCACTTCGAGCCGGATGGACCAATTTTCTGCAAGGTTAGTTAAAGATAAATGTATGTTTGCAATGTAAATGTAAAATATACCACTAATCTTGCCAGTCTTTAAACTTCTCTCCAACAAAGATTGAGCTTTAAGATATTTATATAAAGCTAAGGGCTTCCTCTAAGGACATAAAGAGTTCTCCCTCTTCTTTCTGGAACAAAACCTATATTTATTATTTTTTCTGTTAAATGCAGCAAACGCTTTCCCTACAATTAAAGCTTTTAAGTCAAATTTTACGCAGAAATTCCCCATATCTAACCGAAAGTTCTGAACTTATTACAATGAGCTTAGTTTCTTTTATTTGGCGCATCCTGGGCTGCATCCTTGCAGTATTTATTACAGTTTCTCCTATTTGTTTCTTGATTTTTTCGGGGTATTCCCCTCTGTTGATTTTTCCCCAGCACTTTCCTGACCAATCAGCCAAATGAGTCTGGCCAGGGGGCACATCAAATGAAATCGAGCGTTGTCCGAGTGCCGGAGAGGAAAAAAACCCAGTGAAATGTCAAACCAAAGGGCAGTCATATATATATATATATAGAGGAGAATATTGTGGGTTTTTTTCGGTAGAAGGGCGATTTTTGGACAACAAAGCTCACAGACTTGGCGGGTCGAACAAAGGCAAGTTGGCAAGAATGGCGAAGAAAAGCTGTGCTCTGTGCACTGTGTACTGTGTCCTGGAGAAGAAAAGAACACTTATAAATAAAAACATGCTCATTAATGTAAAAGTCAGCTGCAGACAGAGGAGAGATGGCGAATGAGGCGTCGACGCTGGGAATAGAAATACACTTTACTTACACTCAACCTCCACGGTTTTTTCTACTCGGCTTTCCCCTCTTTTTCCCATTTTCCTAAGCTCCTTTGGCCATTATGATATTGTATTGAAAGTGCCAAGTGATGCTGTCATAAAAAGTTGCGCTCGGTTTGAGCTTTTCCCGGGCAAAAAAAAAACAAATAATAAAAAAATACGGGAGAGCGAGCAGCAAATGCAGAGAAATAAAATTAAATGTGAGGGTCTTTGGCTGGGATATATTCCATGAATGGCAACTAACAAAAGCGAAATCCCTTTAAAGTTAAAAAACTATGCGGTAATCAGCTTGAAATTGTATTTAATATAGTTGAAGAAGTGATTAAGTGTTTAAGGATCTGAAAGCTAATCTTTTGAGCTTTCTTAATTGTTTGGATTGTCTTTCTTTGGTTTAAATTATTTATTTATATATACTATTTATTTGATATATATTTCTAAAAATGTTTAGCTTAGAAAGTAGCCCAAAACTTGGACATTTTTTAATATTAAATGGCCAAGTTGGGTGATATTAATTTTTGAAAATTTTTAACTAAGAAATTAGCCCAAAACTTTGAGAGTTTTTCAAAGAGGCAACTTTAGCTTGCTTATTCTTTATCCCTTCAAAAAAATAAACCTTCTCTCTGACCAAACAATTTGCATAGCAATTAAAGCGAAAGGAAACTGTCAAGTGTTTTTTTTTTCTTTTTTATGCCAGGAACCCGAAACAAACAAACAAATAAAGAAGAGAAATCGCGTGAAAATGCGCCAAATTGTTAGACAAAAAAGAAGAATTCCTTGTATACATTATGCATAGCCACTCCAAATGGAAAATTGGGAGGGAGAAAGATGGGAGCCTTCCAGCAGCCAAGCCCAAGACGTTCAACTTTGGTCGGCGGCCAAATCATTTCAGCAATTTTGTTCCCAGAAAAAAAAAAAAAAGAAAGTACAAAAAGGAATTTTAGTTCCTGGCATTGTCAGACTTTTTGGTGAGGAAAATCAGGAGGAGTCGTCGTCGTCGGCGGCGTTGGCAGGATGATGCACTTGACAGCTGCGAGCTGGAAAAGTTTGTTTTTGGACAGGTTCTGGCGGGTAGGAGGAGGTGAGCCATCAAAAGACTCGATATGAAGTGCTCTCTCGCCACGACGGAATCAATACCTGATGTGGGAGCATCCTTAGCCCCATTCCCCCCGTCCAAGGATGTGTATATATTTCACGGCACGCACACCCTCATCATCAGCTCGCTGGCTCTCCTGGAGCTTGCTTATAAATTAAATTCGTAATTGATTCCTGAATCCGCAATCCTGCAAATGGGATTACAACACGTTGGAAAATCGCTCGCCCCGGAATAACCACCCCCGGAGAAAAGCAATCATCGGGCGTGGAAGTGGAAGCGAAAGAGCAGGAGGAGGCGGAGACGGAGGCGGAGGAGGAGCTGGAGGAAGTTACTGCGACTCGGAAGTTGGAGGAAAATTGCGTGTGGCTGTGGCTGGGCTGTGGCTGAAGTTGAACTCGGCTTTTGCTCGGGAGGATGTCAGTCAGTTTCAGTCCCCGGACAGGACCTTCTTCCCGTCCCACTGTGCAGTCAGCTGGCGTGTTAGTCAGTCAATAGATACGATACGGATACGAATACGGATAGCGATGCGGCGGCCACAAAAGGATCTCTCTTGCCTCCCCATGCCGGCCATATTACGAGCATTATGTGTATATATCGTGCGTATTTATCGCTCAAGTGTGTTGTTGCCTTCAACCCCCGAAGGAGGATGATAAGTGCTGCATCCATTTGAAATGCCAAATCCAATACAAAACCCAACACAATCCCCCCTTCGGCAGTAAAAACAACAATGGAGCTTGCATTTTATACTACAATTCCCTCAGAGAGGGATATATATCGATGGTAGAGCAACCCCAGATGGAAAACTCATCGGTTGATTGGCAAGAATCCGAGAAATATACTCGAAATTAGAAGGTATTAGTTTTTGTTTGGGAAATATAAGAGAGAATATATGGAATCGGAATTTTAGTGTAAAAGCGTTAAATAATTTGATACCCCTCTCTCCTTTTAGGCCTTACCCCTATATTTAAGTCAAACAATTAATGGTATAATTTTTAAGGGAAGACCTACTCATTATAAAAACGAACAAAACAAATGTGAGTGAAATGGCTTAAATGGGTAGGGTATGGATGTTAACCCCCATAAATAATAGCTTGTAATCCCTACTAAATAGGCATAAAATAGGAAATGAAGGTTGCCTAAGAAACGACAAGAAAACAGACGATTAAGGGTTGTGCGAGTTCATGTCGAAAAGGGGTTTTCACGCTTGGCTACAAATCGTCATAAAAGTCACTAAGCGCTAATAAGTATGTGGAGTGGAGGATAACTGTTGCTACTACTTGGGGTTAGTACAAATATTTGTAAACCGCAAAATATGGGTTTTCTATAGGGGAATTAAGTAAATAAATGGCTTTCAATAAGGGAATTTACGTATTTAATTTAATAAATAATTAGTGGGTACTTAATAAATTTTATTGCTTATGTTATTTTACTTGTATTATTTTATTTTATTTTATTTTGCCTCAAAAATAGCTGTGCTTTTGAAATCAATAGGAATGGAGCCTACAAGTAGGCAAGGAAATGTGTAAAGTCAAGTAAGAAAGGCGTCTTAGCTTGTAGCATACTTTTAGACAGCATTTTAATTGATTTAGGATTTCTTTAATATATTTATAAAAACTTTTAAAGAAGAGAACTAATATGCTTAGACTTTAATAACTAAACGTAAAAGAAATTAACATAAAACCACAGACTAATCAAATGATTCCCCACTCTCCGAGAAGAGTTCATCTCTCGCTTCGTTTTAGCCAGGGACAAATCCAGTTCTGGCCAAGTTTGTATCTGCCCTGGATGCCCGACAGAAACCGGCCCGAGACTGCACATATTATGTTTTCCGCAGCTGTCAAATTTGATTTGACAAATGTAAATAATACAGGACAGACGACAAAAGAGATAGACTGTTGACATAATGGAAGGCGAGCTGCTGATTTACACTTTTAGCTGCGTGTCGACATCTCGATGCGAGATCGTGATCGTGATCCCGTCTCCGACAAAGGGGGGGGAGAGGGGGGGCCTTCAAGCCCGTGTCACGCCTGAACAACTCGCAAATATCGCCAACTGTTCGACTGACTGACTGCCTCCGCCTCCGGCTAATGGCTACAAATTGTCACATCAGTTAAAGTAGCGAACAAAATATGAGAAAAAAAAGCGGCAAACACAAAAAAATAACAATTGGCAGCGAAGGCGATAAACTGATGATACGGGCCTGCAAAAATCTAGCTAATTGGATAATGATTTCGATTTAGATTCGGTTATCTCTTTCGCTTTCGATGTACTTCAGTGATTTTTTAAGGAAAAGTCTTATTAATACAAAGGATTTATCATTCAATAAATGGAACCTATTGGTTTTGGGGACTTGTGGGGGGTTTTAAATTCCCAAAAATTGTGTTTAAATATTATTAAAAATAATAAATATAGAACTCTGTAAAATGTGTGATAATATCCCATTAAAGTGAGTTCTTAGACTGAAGGCAGTGTCAGGTGGTTAAGGGAAACCCTAAAAAAGAGTGACTTTATTTTCAAGGTTGAAGGAAAATACCTATTTTATCTTTTGTAAGCATTTTGAAATATTTTTTGATTAGCTTAAACAGTAGAAACATTAAGTATTACAAATTATTTCCCTTTTTTATTAAATTCCAAATGCTAAAGGGCTTTAAAAATGCAAATAGTTGATGGCAAAATGATTTTCTCAGCAAAAACATTTAATAATGTTTCTATAAATTATATGTTTATGTTTAACATTATGTTTCTTATTAGTATTTGAACTAATTAATAGCAACAGTTAAGAAACTATGTAGGAAACCTATAGTACTATTTAATTTCAGGTTTGTTTTCAGTTTCTTGTAAACAATAAATTCTTAAAAAGAACCCTTAAGAAACAATGTTTTTGTAGCATCAGTAAAATAAAACTTAAACTAAATATTACTTCTTGTACATTAATCTCAAAGGATTGCAGGATCACTTTTGTTTTCCCGCAAAAAACATACAAAATCCGTGCTAGAAAATCTCCGACTGAAACCAGTTCCGTGTTATTATTGCACTTTTTAGCTTTGCTTAATTATTATTATAATTTTTGCTGTTGTTGTTGCTCTGAATTGTTAAGAATTCCACACTTTCTGAAGCACACAACACTGGGCACTTGTTATTTTCGATCGCCTTTCGATTTGTTGTCAGAAAAAACGGGGCGCTTCTCTGCACAAAAAAATATAAAAACAAAACAGGAGGGAGGAGAGTTCACATATTCGGTGGCTGCTATCGATGATCGATTGTTTTGATATCGATATATATGATGGCAAGCGGTAAAAGGTCAGAGATGCTTCTTGGCAGCTGAAGTCTTGCTTCGATAAAATGGGGGATTCACACGTAAACACACGGCGCGGCGTGGACAGGCAAAAGCGCGACGGCAAATTGCGTTTTTTGACTTGACGTGAGCGTGTGACAGGCGGCGACTGCTAAAGCCGACCGATCCAAAAAGCGACATAGCGCGATTTCCCACAAAAAAACCGGGCCAAAAGAGAGCCAGCCGGACACAGAGAGACAGACAGAGAGAGAGAGAGAGAGGGCTAGCCAGGGAGAAAGAGAGAGGGCGAGAGCGCGAGAGTTCACCACAGCTTAGGTTTAGGTTTTTGCCGCCGCTAACAAGTATTTTGACACCGCTTCATTTTTTTTTTTTTTTTTTGGGGCCCAACATTTTGTTTTGTTTTTATTTCTTTCGGTTTTTTTTTTGTCGAATTTTTCCCCCCTCAGCCCTTAAGCGATCTCTCCACCCGCCGCTTGCGATGTGATGTGCCGCTACACGTCGCTGCTGGCGCCGCTGCCGGCCTGCCGAAACTCACCACGGCAGCGCTGCCAACTCGAGTGAGTCGAGTCGAAGTTCGAGTGCGAGTTTTGAGCAGAACTCGAAACCAGTTTGGGTTTTGGTTTCTGTATTTTTTTTTTTTTGCCAGGATAACGCACGCAAAAAAAAACCAAGAACAAAATGAGCAGCGAAGCGAGTGTGCGTGCGTGTGTGTGGTGGCCATTTTGGGCGCCAGGATGCGAAGGACGAGGACCGAAGAAAAGTGCGATGGACTGGATTTTGGGCAGAAAAACGGAAAACTGGAGCAAAAGATTATCCCGGCAAAAAGGCAGAGGCAGAAAATAAACAAAATTTACAAATACAAGGAAAAGAAATAATATAATGCAAATATTTAAGCAAAAGGATATTGTTTAAAACCGGAAATAGGGAAGTAAATAACATAGAAATAAAAAACATATCAATTTCAAACAATTTTTGATACTAAATTTATTTTTAAAAACAATATTATTATGTTTTTTTGAATTGTCTGAAGTCTTATAATTTATTTTCAAGTTTATTCATAATCGCTTATTGGATACATCGATATTACTTAAGTCAACTATTAATGTTATTTTTATTAAAAACCTGATAATTTAAAATTCTTATTTTATTAAAAATTTTAATTAAAAAAAAATGGTATTTCAAATAAGAAATATAAAATATAAATATTACGTTTATATTAGTTTGTTTAAGAAATCAAACTTAAAAATAAAATAAAATGGCGGGAAATGTTCAAAAAATTTAACAAAATATTCAAATAATCTGTAAAATATATTATATATTTAAATAAATAAGAAACGGTGTCAATACTATAACATTTCATGATAAAATTTCGAAAATATAGTGAAATTATCGCACTTTCGAGGAAAATGCCGATGAAAACGGTAAAAGTCCATCACAGGCTGAGGCAAAGAAGGGGCCTAGCTGCGTGGAAAAAGGAGGGAAGATGGCTGAGAACGAACGGTTAACGGTAGCCGAAATGCCTTATGACACTTTCCTACGCTTTCTTCGCCTTTCTCTGTCGCCGAAGCGCCAGAACGTAATGAATAAAATATGCAATAAGCGTAAAGCAGCAGAAATATGCAAATTCGTTTACAGCGTCGCGTCGCATCCTCGCTCTCCACCCTCTCCTCCACCTCTCACACTCTCTCTCTCTCTTTCTCTCTTGCGCCAAGCCGCCTAGTGCCAGGTGTGCAAGCGAGACGGCCGTAGAGTAACGCCCCCTGCTGGTCGACCATTTTACACACACAGAGGAGTGCGTGTGAGAGCGAGAGAGAGCGACAGAGAGAGGGAGAGAGCGAGCAAGTGCGCCTGCTCGGTGAGAGCGAGACGTCGACGTCGCTGTCCTGCACGAGAGTTGAGCGTATTTTGCAGGCGGATGTGCTGTGGTGAGTTTCGACGTTACCTCACGATCGCTTTGGGGGCGGAGTCTCGGCTTGTGTGTGTGTGAGCGTGCGAGTGAAACGGGGCTACTCACACACAGACGCACACACTCAGAGAGATTTTGTCACACAGAAGGAATGTCCTTTTCCTTTTCCTTTTCCCTTTCTCTGGCCCTGCTCTCTAGGTCCTTGTCCCGCCTCGCTTTATTTTTATTTAATTTCGCTTTTTGGCGCGAAATTTTATGCTCACATTGAAGTGCATAGAAATAAAATAATAATAAAAGGAAATGGAGAATGGAAAAAGGAAAAAGGGGAAAACACCAGCAGTAAATGGGGTTTTGAAGGAAATCTGTAAAGGTCCTTTATTTAATTCGAGTTGATGTAAAAACATATTGAGTTTTAAGTCTTTCTTGAATTTCTATATTTGGAAATTTGGTTGTAAATAAAGGAAGTTATTGTTTAAATAAAAACTTAGCTAAAGTGTTTGTATTTTTAATTTTTAATATGTTGTAAACTTAGAGAAAAATAACTTGAGATCTGTGGTTATATGTCAATACTTCAATTTTGATTGGAAAATATCGTTTTAAAGATAATTAAGAGAATAAAATCATAGGGTTTTGATATGTTTTAAATATATTTTTTAATATCCTTAAAGCCTTTATTAATATTTTCATGTGAACATAAAAAGAATTATTGTTAAATAGTCCGAAAGGCAGAAGATAGATTTATAGATACATAGGTGCTTTAAGCTTATTTACTTATTAATAACCTTAACCTCAAGTTCCACCTTCCTAAGCAACAGTTATCCCTTTCATTATGAATTATTTAGCTACTTCTGTTAATATATATTCAAGGGCTTTAACCTGATTTAATTATAGAGTTGAAAGATATTATAAATAATGTTTAGACTCTTTCCAGTCCAAGAAGTAATTATGATTTCCTATTTATTTAATTTTAAACCAAATCTCCCTACCTGAAAATAACAAAAAAAAGGAAACATTCTGCAAAGGCAGCTGCTGCTGCTGCTCCTGCTGCTGTTGCGGATTGATGAGAATTAACTGTAAAAAATGGCGCAATGTGCAATTGTTGATAATGGGGCATGTGGCGCGCATATCCTCTCGACTCGCATTTTTTGCCGTAGCCTGACTCTGGCGCCTGCGCCTCGCCTGCTAATTAGTCGAAGCTCCCGATCTCCCGATTCCGACTCCGACCCCAGAGATCCCGAGGGATAAATCAGGGGGGAAGGCTGCCTGCCGGCATACACCCTTCGTTGTATTTGCTAAACTTTGCATTAAATTTTGGCGCTGCAGCACACAGGCAGGCTGTGGCAATTAATTTGGAGGCGCAACAAGCGTTGAAAGCGTCGAAATGAAGTGTGACGCGAATCGCTGAGAGGAGCCACAGATGTACATGTGTATTTCCTTATCCTCCGCGTGGAAGGACTACACTGAAACTGGGAAATATCAACCAGAAATAAAGAGGGAAACGTTTCTGGAAATTTCAAAATGAAATATATAAGCTGAATACACGAAATGAAAGGGCTTGTAATGATTTATAAATTCCTTTTAAAAATATTTATACATTTACTCATTTATTAATTGTAAACAGCTCCAAGGTAATTAGTCCTCCTCTGCTTATAATATTTTAGAGTGACCGTTTGGAAGCATAGATTAAAGGGTAAGGTAACACTGCACGACAAATGCAACCCTGCCTTGCTTTGATTATAAAAAAGTGTGCCCAGTTCTGATTTTGAAGACAGGTGCCTATTTTTTTCTCAGTGCTGGCGAGGGGTTGCTGGGCGAAGACGCAGCCCGAAGCCTGAAGGCTTTCCCACCTTTCCTTTTTTCCATGGCTGCCTTACCGTGTCATCTTTGTATTTTTTTTTTTGTCGGTTTCCTTCGGTTTCTCCGGCGATGTCAATGTGCGTGACTTTCTGCTGCTGCTGCTAACAGAGGCGGCTCTAGGGGGAGTTTTAAGGGGGTTTCAAGACCTCTGGCTACTTAGAAAAATTACCCAAACATTTTTTTGTATATGAAGTATTAGTTTAATTGAGATATCGCAGTACAGAGTACTTCTTTTATATAAAAGGAAAATGTTGTAATGATGACTGTATATTTGTTAGTTATTATAAGCCAAGGAACATATTCGTAATTTAATTTGTGTCAGGTATGCATATTTGTTGGCTACCTGAAATCATAATATTTTAATTAAAATTATGAAACCTAACCGTAACCGAGTTATAAATATTTTATTATTATTTTCCCGATTTAAATTCTTATTAAAATAATTTAAAATATATATTATATATTAACTCCCCCTGGCAACTAATTCAAGGGACATGCCACTGTCTGTATAGACGTTGCTGCCTTTTTCCAGTTGCATCATTGAAGCATGACAACAATCATCTCCTCCGCTTCTTGGTTGCTGCTGCTGCTGTTGTTATTGTTGTCAAACACTAGACAACAAATTGTTGTAATTATGTTGAGGTTGCGTTTCGCTTGTCGCTTCCCGATGTCATAATGCCCCATCCTCATTTCACTCCTAACCAACCTTTGCCGACCTGCAATTATGGTAAAAGTTGCATGAAAAAACAATACAAAACAAGCTGCAATAATAGTGGTAGCAGCAACAGCAGCAGCAGCACCAGCAGCAGAGGCAGCAGCAATAATAATGGTAACAACAAATAACAAACGGCCAGAAACAGAAAACGTTTCATTTTCAGTTATATGAATTGACAACAGTTTTTCCCTTTTGCCTTTTGTTTGGCTTCTGCGAAGGGAAAAGCTATGGAAAACCGTTGAAAATTCACCAAAAGAACCACGCGAGTCACCTTTTTGTTGACTGAGAAATTCTTGGGAATAAATAATTATTCTAAAAATAAACATAGTGTTCAATCTAGTCTTCTTTTGATTTAGAAAAAAGTCAATAGATCCTAGCTAGCTTTCCATTAGCTTTCCTAGTTCAATTCTTGCCTGTGCTTCGTCTGGATTGAGTCAAAAAAAAAATAAAAAAAAATATAACGAAATATTTTACTATGGAATCTCGTGAAGTTGGTATATATTATGGAAAGTACGATCAAGAATATGATGAGGAGAATATAGAACAGAATGAATGGCAGCACGAGACACCGGTCGTAGCCCAAAATGTGATTTGCCATATAGTTTTAATGACTTTTATTTTAATATTCGCCATCTACATACTCTGTGCATCAATCGTGGTTCTCTGGAGAAGACTTGTTATTTTCTAACCGTATCAATCAAAAATCCAAATAGATATAACGGCCAGACAAGGTGGCGATCATCGCATGCTATAAAAAACATGGAAATATATTCATATTATACTTTTTAATGAAGTAATGACTGAGCTAAGCCCATATTAAGGTGAGTTTTTTACTATAGAAATATATTTTTAGCTTAATTTGATTTATTTTAGCATTTATTTTACATTAGTTGTGCAGTTGTCTTTGCTAATTCCCGGAGATCGTGAGAGAACTACGATTCACGTTGGCAACACTAGAAGAGGAGAGAAGGGCTTGGCACCCGGAACGAGACAGACGTGAAACTCAGTTAATCTAAACCGAAATTGTTCATATTCAAGGCGCAAATATAAACCCCACATTTCACTAAAAAAAACCCAAATTTTGCATTGTTTGCCTCTTCAGACAAGCACAAACATTAGTTTTACCCGAAAGACCCCTCCTTTACACTACAGAACCAAAGACAGGCTTCAATGTGACTCTTTTATATGATGCAAGCCTTATAAAAATAACATTTAAAACATAGCTTAATTAATTTAAGCCGTTTAATAGGTTAAAAGTTAGCTTTCTTCGCAAATAACTCTTCACGCGCAGCTGACACTCATGATTTGGCCTGTTACCGGTGATAGAGATGGCGTGTCTGGCCAACTTATGGGATGAAAACCGGACACGGACACGGACACCGTCACCGACACCGACACGGACACGGACTCGGACTCGTTATGGGATGTGGCATAGGGAATACATGGAATAGAAGCCACATGGCATCGCCGCATGCAACAAGCTAGATGGGAATGGGAATGGGACGAGGATCGGGGGCTGGCCTTTTGGTAACGATTATTAAACTGTCTCCGTGACTCCTCAGAACGGCAGCGAAGCGAGGAGATAATTATGAGATGCGCGTTGGGCTATTTTGACCTGTTTTTATTTTGTGTGTTGGCCCAAAGGGAGGTGGGCTTGCGTGTCGCCACAGCCAGGCTTCACTGTATCGAGTACGGAGGTACTGCTGCCAATTTGTCAAACTTATTGTGGATGAGCTTAAACATATGATTTGGTGATTATATAATACAAATTGTTTATTAATTAAATAACCTATAAAATTATAACACTATTTATTTTATTAAAATAATCCTTGAGTATTATAATGTGTTTTCTCAGGGCGTAATTTCATATTATTTATTTTATACAGATTGTTATTTTCTATTCGTACTCGTTCTTGTATTGGTACTTCTTTCTGTACTCGTTCTCGCTCTTCTTCTCGTTCTTAGTTTAGTGTAGTCGTACTCGTTTTTGTACTCCTACTCGTTCTTCTTTTAGAACTCTTACTCGTTGTGCCACTTTTACTCGTACTTGTATTTTTCTCTATTTTGTAATAACACTCGCTCTTCTCGTACTCGTTCTTCTCGTACTCGTTTTTGTACTTGCTTCACTTACTCTTTGTTGTACTGATACTCGCTCTTGTACTCGAACTCGTTCTTGAACTCCTATTAGTTCTTGTACTCGTACTCGTTATTCTTGTGGTACTTGTTATTTGCACTTTTACTCGTTCTTGTGCTGGTTCTCGCTCTTCTCGTACTCGTTGTTTTACTCTTACTCATACCCCTACTCGTACTATGTGTTACGCTAAGTACGGTCTGGTATTTGCTTTTTTCCCCCGTCACGCACACACGAGTGAAATGCAATTTAGCGTAAGTGCCTCTAGACGCGACAATTGTCGTCCTGCTGCTGCCCCGTTATCCTTGTTGTAATCCTTGTCCCCTCCCTGCCGCCGATCCCCCAAAAGCTACCAAGGGTGGACCCAAAAAATTGCCTCTGGCTTGCTTACATATGCAGGTTCCGTTCGACGCTTCCGCTCCGCCTCGCAAATATCACCTACACCGAGGGAAAAAATATATATCAATTGTTCAGAAAATATTTATTTAAAACTTATGGATTTATTTGACTTATAATTACATTTTTCAACATTTTTAATGCTCCGAATTTTCTTATTTTTAATATATTCCCTTGTTTCGGGTTCCTTGCTTTTTTTCCCAGTGCCCCGGCTGGGGTCAGAGGCTGCTCCGTAGCTCCGTAGCCCCGGACATGGACCCGTTCCCGCTGCCGGGGCCAAGTCGAGTGTCGAGTGTGTGGCTGGAGTGGCTGGCCCGGCACTTGGCTGCGAGTCGCCGGGCTAATGTGCCAATAATAATCATGGCACAGAGGCAGGACTAGCACCAGCACCAGGACCTGCACCAGCACCAGCACCAGCGCCAGGACTCGGAACAGAAACAGAAACACAGGCCGACATCAAATGGCATGCCAGAGTCTGCAGCCTCCACTGGCACTCGCACCCGGAAATATATTTTCCACTCTCGGACCGAGCCGGGGCATTATTAGCTCTCATTTAGGTAAATCCCATTAAAGAAACAGAAAAGGGGGAAGAAATATATACATATATACACGAAAATTAGCGAGGGCAGGAGATGGAGTAGGAAAAGTAGCCTCGTTTGACATTTGGTTGGCTGCATTTGGGGTGTTCTGGGTGGTGTTAATGCAAAGCCTTTTACGCCACCACCCAGAAAAATATAGAAAGAAAAAAAAAACAAGAAATATATACAGCCATCGAGTCTCGTAATGAGCACCATTCAAATTTGCCCAAAAAGCCAATTCAAGTTGCCTTAAAAAAGTCCTGCAAAAAGTGGCTTACTTGCTGGTATTTTCAAAGGATTTGCCTGACGATTTAAGTCTGAGATAGAAGCTGGAAAAAGGCATATTAATATGAGATTGATTTGGAATAGAATTTTTATTTTTATAACTACAGGAGATGTTTCTTTTTGGAAGAGGAATTTGATGTAATTTATATATATTTTACGTAAATCTAAGGAGATAAGAAGAAAATCTATTAAAAAGAAAACCCTACCTATTTTTGTGTTATACAAAATCATTAAAAGATACTTTATATTGTAGTTAAAAAATAGTTTGAAATGAAAAAGAACGTAGCAATTTTTTAAATTATTAAAAACCGCTTGAACTCTCAATATTCCCACTAAAATAATTACCCAATTATACATAAATGAACTAATTTTAAGTTCGTGAAAAAAGGCGACAAAATATCGAGAAATTGGCTCTCAATTTGTGAGTGGCTCTTCGAGGAGTGCCGCTGCAACCCTTCCATACGATACGTGCAGTATGTTAATTATGTAAGCCTGATGATTCGCCTCAAAAAAAAAAAAAAATAAATAAAGGGAAGTCTCGCCCCTTTTAGGGGGAGCTTCGGCTACGGCCACGGCTTTGGCTTCAGCTTTGACTTCCTCATGCCGACACAGTGGGCGTGGCATGCGGTAAAATAAAATTGCACATTAGATTCTTGTGACAAGACCAGTTGCAACTCCCCCTAGCTTTTCCCCCCTAGCTTTTCCCTCTAGCTTTTCCAGCAGCCAAACTCCTGGCGAGGGCGCAGAAAGCGTTGCAAGCGTCTGGTCTGGGGGGTGTGGCAAATCAGGGGGAGTGGGCCTTGGTTTGGTAGGAAAATTGTGCAGTTGCAGCCATAATTATTTTTACGGCACATTGCGTCGGTGCCATGCTCGGAGCCGGAGCCGGAGCCGCCAGAAAAGATGGTGACGATGGACAGTGGGTTGAATAAATATTATAAATATTCTTAAATTACAGAGGATAGGGATTTCTATATTTTTAAATTTAATTATTAGCATGACCTAAATTTAAATTAAATTTATTTAGCATTTTTTTTGGTAAGATACAATTGTATTTTTGAGTTTCCAGGTATTTGGGATGAATGCACTATGGCTCATAAATAATTTCAAAAGCCTCAAAACTCACAAAGCGTTGTTTGGGGTTTAATAATTTAAAGAAAGTGGCTCTAATATAACCTCTTTTAAGTTTTCTATATAAATAATACTTTATATAAATTATTTAAGTCATTTTTAATATGTATTTCTAAGATTTTAGGGGTTAATAATGATTTTTCTTTGCTGTCATATGGTATTATTATTTCTAGATTTCTGTACTGATTTTCATAGTATTTTTTTAATGTTGTTTTTAAATTTAACACCACTGTCCTGTGCTTGGTAGGCGCTGAAGTTGCAATCTGTGCCCAAAGAGAGCGAGGAGACGTGGCTTTTTAGGGGGCAGCCGGCATAGAGAATAATAATAAAAATAATTATGCATATATGCCACCCTCCGGTCGCTGGGCCTCCGGGATTCTCCGAATCGCCCCCTGCCCCCAACCCCCTATTTCTTTTAACCCTCCACACACACACACTGGAACCTCTTTAACCCACTGTTGCCCCTCCAAGCCCCGCTGCTAATTTAGATGAGCATGCTCGACAGTAATTTGCATGCCAGTTTCAGTTCCAGCTCGCACTGGGAAAGCGGTTGCAAGAAGGGATTGGGAATTGGTTTGAGGCTGGGACTCTGACTGGGGCTGGTACTGGGGCTGGGGCTGGGGCTTGGGGTGACCTAGCGACCCCAGCTGAGAGCCACTTGTCTCTGCTTTCTCCCCCCACCCCTGGAGCCCCTCTTCGCTTTTGCCCGTGTGACAGTTTGCAGCGTTGACAATGCCGCCTTCATGTGTCGTTGTTGTTGATGTTGCTGTTAAAGCACAAAAAAAGAGGTAAAAAAATTGTGGGTTAATTTTTTATAACATTATTGATCTTACAAAATATTATTTGTAATTTTTATGGGGTTAATTTTTTTATGTTTATCTTAAAAAAGAGATAACAAAATTGTGGGTAATTTTTATATAATATTAGTGATCTTAATAAATTGTATTTCCAATTTTAATGAGCTTTATTTTATTATATATATCTTAAGAAGGGATAAACAAATTGTAGGAACATTTTGTATAAAGTTATTGATCTTAAAAAATTATATTTTCAATTTTAATGAGCTTTATATTATTATATATATGTTAAAAAGGGATAACTAAAATTGTAGGAACATTTTTTATAAAATGATTGATCTTATAAAATTATATTTCTGATTTTAAAGAGTTTATTTTTATTATATTTATCTTAAAAAAGAGATATAAAAATTGTGAGATAATTTTTGTCTAAAATGGTTGACCTTACAAAATATTATTACCAATTTTAATGAGCTTAATTTGTTTATATTTATTTTACTTAATCGAAAATGTTTGAATTAATGGGAAAAATTAAAACATGCTTATAACAAAACATAGATGGGCACACAATTTTGAATATTGGAGCCTACATTTTAATACAGATATATATCCGAAAGCTGATATTTCATAGTATCCTTTAATATATAATATTTTACTCGTCTTGGAAATGTTTTTTGGGAGCCGTAAGATATACCAAGTGCCCAAAGGCGTCATATTTATATTTCTGTTTATTTAAAATGCAAAAAATATTAAAAAAAAATAAAAATAAAGCCCCATTTAAGTGTAAATTTCTTATTTTTTCCCGTGTCTGTTTGGATGTTGCTGCTGCCGCAGCAGCTACTGCTGCTGTTGTCTCACTGCCGCTTTTGTGCATATGTCGCAGCTGTCTTCCGACGAACAGCCGCTGGCTGGGCCCATGTCATTCACACACGCCGAGTGTGTGTGCCACTCTCCCCCTCTCCCCCCCCCCCCCCCCCCCCCTCTCTGGGCGAAAATGGCACACACACGTCTGCCTGCTGGCGTGCCACCCCAGGTCGACAGTTTTCAGTTTTCCCAGTTTCAATCCCGGACCCAATCCCAGCACGTAACCCCCTACGTAAGCACCTCTTTGGCAGTCCGACGTTAGCAGCGCGCTTGCGCTTGTGGAGTGCCACTAATTGAGGCACCATCCATCCGATGGCACAACTGTACCCAGCCAAAGCACACACACGGCACGGCACACCAAACACACCATCATCATCACGGCCTGATGTCCCCTCCAGTCAAAAGTCGCGCCTCGGGGGGTCACTCATAAAAGTGGGGCTAGCTGGCATAGTGTTCCCAATCCGCAACCAAAACAAAATTCGAATTCTAATGGTATCTTTCTAGAGGTTAAGTCAGAGCTTTTGGCATGACTTTTTTTGTAGAATTAAAATAACCTTCCACTTGTTGATTATGGTTGGGTTAGGGCTTAGGAAATATCAATAGTTATAAATATTTATAAAAGAAACATCTTTCACTATAAGTTTTTTGCTTTAAAAATAATATTTTTGGGTGGAGTTTGTTGGGTAATGTTTTTATTTTTATATATATTTATATTTTAGTCAAAGTTATACTCATAATTACTCAAAAATATCTTTCTTTCTTTCTTTCTGTATTATGTCCGTTTATATCCTGAAAGAATCTTTCCCCTGTTTTTATCATTGACTTTAAATACTGTCAACTGTTCTAGTATTTTTTTTATTATTTTAAAATAAATATTAATATTAATATTTGATATTTTTCTAAATTATATATATATTATAAGGATAACTATTTAGTTCCTAACATATATTTAATGATATATAGTTATTTATCTATTTACTGACCAGATCTTCCAACTCCCCCAAATGGCAAATAACTCAAACAAATCTAAGGGATTACCTCTTCAAGTTAACCAATAATCCATTGACTTGCTAAAGCTAAATGCTAAAAGGGATGAATCACATTTTTTAAGCCGACTTGATTGAGCACCGTTTGAGCTTTTGCACCTGAATTTTTGGCTGCTCCTTCTTTTGGTTTTTGGGAATCCCATTTAGAAAATGATGCTCCATATTTTTCCAAAGGCCTCGTCGATGACCATGTTTGCATTGTCTTTGTGGCCAAGCCAAAGGAATGCCAGGTGAAAATGGTTATGGATGCCAATGACAAGGCAGGATTTTCCCAAGTACCCAAGTCCCTCCCATAAAAGGCTCGATTTTGTGCAAAATGCAAATGGTGGAGTGCAGGCAAAAAAAAGGGAAAAATAAGGAGAACAAAAAGAGGGAAAAACGCCAGTTGCCAGTGGAGCCACTAAATGATCCAATGTGTGGGGCAACAACGACAACACCTTCCAAGGAAAAAAGGCACAAAAAAGCCGGGAGCTGGCAGAAGAAAAGAGGAAAATTCACTGGCAACAACAAATCATGGAAGTCAGGCCCCAAAACGGAAGCCATGCCAAGAGCCGGCACAAAAAACCAACTGGAAAATGGGGGAAGCACAACCTGCACCACCTGCCACCTGCCCTGGACAAGGTGGGGGGAGGTCTGAGGTGTGTGGGCCAGGTGCCCAGGTGGGTAAATCAAACTGTAAACTATACGAGCCGCCATTTGCCGCCCAAAGTGCGGCGACTAACGCCAAAGACCAGCAAAGGCTAAAAAAAGAGTAGAAACAAAAAATTGCAGACTCTGCCTAAGGACACTGAGCGAAATATATAGCTAAGGGTGCTTAGAAAAATTAATAATAATAATTAAAATAAAAATTACAACAATACTAGCCTGGATGGGCACTTAGTGTCACTCTGAGCTCCCAAAAATCTTTTCTTTAAAGAGAAATTCCTTGAAGAGAGCTCCTTTAAAAGAGCTCCACGACTGTTCAGAAGTACAAAAACAAAATCTACATATCAACAGGAACAAGCTCTGCTTTTTACGGTTTATAAAACTATAAATTATTATATTCTTATATAATAAAACTAAAGACTCACTCTGTAAGCTTCAGTAGTCATGACCTTAAGGGTTATTTTTTGTTATCTGGCTTCCAGCTTAATTTTCTGTGCCCAACCCTGCTTTGTTTGAATTTAATTTACAAAAGTAAATAAATAGTATGTTTATTAAATATTGTATTATGTTAATTAATTTGTTTATAGTTTATTTTTAAGGATATAACATTCAAGGCTTGTTCGATTGACTTTTTGCCTGAGAATAAACATATGTTTTCGACTTGTTTGAGCTTCTTCCTAAGACAAAATATTATTAGTATTATTTCTATTAAATACCCTTACTAATTAAAGGTTTTACTTGTTTTTAAAATATTTTTTTCCCAGTGAACATGTAACTCTGGTCTCTGAGGCAACGGCGACAGAGTTTTTCTGGCACTCAGTCGCCTCATTGTTTCGTAGTTTGGCTGCCATCTTCCGCCGATACCTCGACTTTTCTTCACTGTTTTTTATTGTTTACTTTTTTCTTGCCATTTTACCATTTTTTGTTGTATTTTGTAGCTTACTTTGTTCGGTTTAGCGTTGAAAGCGCTACAATGGCGTGAAATAATATGCAAAATACTCACATATGCCGGGGAGGGGGTTGGGAGGTGGTGGGCCAAGGGGTTAGGGGTCAAAGAGCAGGGTGGCGGCAATGGTGAGATGGTGCACTCGATGCGATAAGGACGACGATGATGATGACGATGGTGACGAGTGGTGTTGATCGCCGCACGGCTGCTAATTAGGCCACTTAGAGCTCCGTTCGAGGCACTTTCTGCAGGAAATCACAGGAGCCAGACCGAGCCACTCCGCCGAAACGGGGTGGATTATGCTCAGACCGAGCTCACTGTACATATACTTATATCCCCTATATATATTATATATATATATTTGTATATTTATGTGTTTGTGTGTGTGTGTGGCATTCGGTCCGGCCATTATGGCCATAGTGCCATGTAAGTGTGTGTTGTGTATGGCAGGCACTCCTCGCTGTTCGCGCCTCCTGCGCCAGGAACTCAGCCGTTTCCGTCAGCGAGGAGAGGAGCAGGAGCAGGAGCAGGAGCAGGAGCAGGAGTAACCTCATCCAGAGTGAAGGAGGTCAATGCATCGGCTGTCGGTCGAAGGGGGCGGGCTTGGCTTTAAGCTCAAGAAATATTTAAAATGCCCGAAATCTGCAAGTCAAAAATTATAATAAGGGAAAGGGAGCCTTGAAAAGGGATTTAATTAGTAAAAAATATTTTAAACAATTTTCCGTAACTTATTTATAATTAATTTAAGCAGAGACACACCTAAAGAAAAATCGAATTCAGCAATTTAATATATTTTTCTTGACTTCTCTTAAGTTTTAAATATATATTTGTAGGGAACTGTGTCTCTTCCATTATTTTCCTCAACTTTTCCTTGTCTTAACCCCTTAATAAATCCCTTCAAGCTCAAGAAACATCGACGGCAGATGTCTCCCTTCAGCTGACACCTGGAATCCTGCAAAAACCCTCAAATCTAGCCTAGACTTGTCCAGGGGTAAGGAGAGATCCTGCCTTCACCGCCAACAATGGCAACAGCTTAATTAGGCCTCTGTGCTTACCCAATTAGGAATTAGCATTCAGGAGGATCAGAAGAAACTCGGGAGGAGGGGCAGCGAGAAAGGATCAGATCAGACCCCATATAAGCTTACACACAGAGCTCCTGGCTCTCAATGAATGAAACTCAAGCACAGGATATGCGGCGTCTTTGATCCGCCAAACCTTAAAAAATAAGAAGGAGAAAAAAAAGAGGAAACCTGGCAGGACAAGGGGGGGCGTGGGCGGCTAGGAGACGATCCAGGGCGGGGTTAGCTGCCTCGAAAACTTAGACAGCCAGGCAAAGATCAGAGGAGCGCCGCCGCCGCCGACGAACCAACTTTTATGGTAATTCGAGAAGCTCCCAAAAAGGATATGTGGTACGTACATATATTTATATATATTTATATATATTTGGATGTTGTTGTCTCCATTCAGCGGCAGGATAAGCAGGGGTATCCTTGCCTTAACTGGGTCGTTCAACCGCGGAGTCAAAGGGTCACAGAAGGATGCCAATAATATGGGGAATTAACAAATCAGGTAAATAATATGCAAGAGATCCCTTGATTAGTCATTAAAAAGGTTTGGAAAACTAAGGATTTTTTGCTATTAAAATTATGATGAAATATTAAAAGTTGACCTGCTATAAAACTTAATTTGAAGGGATTATTTTAGGAGGTTTTTAAAAGGGTAAAGTAGTAACAGAAGTTACGTATTTAGCTAAATTCCTAAAGGGAAAATAGGGAAAAATTAAACAAAGCCTTTTAGAATTAGTTCCTCAATTTTTGTATTAAATTCCTAATACTTATTGTATGTAGGATTTACCTAAATTTATTTAAGAATCACCAATATAATTAAAATTATGTTTTACATAATAAATAACTCATTTAAAATTCATTATGTTGTCCTCAAAATCCCTAGCTTAGCTTAAGAATCGTAAAACATTTTCATAACTAAATATACTCAAAGTCAAAAACATAATTTAAAGAGCAAATAAATAGAGCACAGCTTAGTGTATTATCTTTATTTATTGGCACATTTTATGTGTGCAAAATAAACCATATTTCTTTGAGCCTTGTCCTGGCAATTTTTCACCAAAAACTCCCACAAAATCCAGCCTCCACTCCTTCCTCCAGACTCGAGAGTGTGCGTGTGTGTAGGAGGTGTGAGCTTTGTCTGCCCGGCGGCCATCTTTAATGACGCAGGCGTCGGGGTCAAAGGTGCAAATATTGATTGACAGCTTATATGCCATGCAGGTAACCCAAGCAAGCAACCGAAATGGGACCCTGACTGGACTGACTGGCTGCCAGCTTGTTTTGACAGCATTTTTTGGCAGAATAAATCCAAAAAAGGACTAAATCCTGGCAGAAAGATGCATTCAACTTGGTTTCGATGCGAGTTTCTATCAAATATTGGCAGGAAAGAACTTCTGAACTTTAAAATGAAGTTTTAAAATGCCTTGAAACTATATTCCTTGATTAAATCTCTTAATTTATGGTGTCTACCTAATTATTCTCTCGTTCCTTGTGTTGAAATCAACATAAATAGGTGATTGACTGGACGTTCCTCCCTCTCTGAGCCCCGTTAATGACCCGGACACAGTTTGACAGCCACTTGGGGCCTCCTCCTCCTGCTGCTGGTCCTGATCCTCTGGGCCATATCATAATAAACCTGTTGATTTGTGCTTGTTAGGGCGCGGCAATGGACCCACAGAACGACCCTTCTCATTCCGCAAAAAAAAATCAAAAAAAGAGGAAAAAACGTAAAGAATCGGGGAAGAGAGGCCCCAAATATATCCCGAAAGACCAGTCATAATCGAAACGCCAGTCCAGTCATAAGCGAGGCTCAACTTTGTGTGGAGACGGAAGAGGGCACTGAGAAAAATATTATATACAAATCTATTCAGTTAGTAGGGGCTAAAAATAATATTTAAATATTTTTTAGTCTAGAAAAAACCAAGCTCTAAATTATAGAAAATGGGTAGGGAATCTCTAGGAGTTTCTGGCATTTTTTCTCATTTGGTTTTCTTCTCAGTGAAGACTCTGTGTCCAAAGACTCGGGGCCTGAAGACTCTGGCTCTCTGTGTGGCGGTGGTCTGATCTCCGGCTGTTGTTGTGGTTGTCGTTAAAGTCGTTATTATTATTTGTGGCTCTTTAAGTGGCTCATTCGCTAACTGCACGACGATGGCGATATTCGTGTGCCTCCACAGCCACAGCCACAGCCAAAAGGGGGCGGGGCAGGGGGCTCTGAAGACTGGAAGACTGCAGACTGCAGACTGAAGACTGAAAGACTGAGGACTGAAGACTGGCTGCCCGAGACTAAAGACGGAGCTGGAGACTGGCGACTGGCGGCGTCGCCGCTGACAGCGACGGTGGTCCACTTGGCGCTCTCGTGAATTGATTCATAAAATATTATATCATTTTTCTGGACCGCCCCCCTCCCGGCGCCGCTGTTGCTGCCCCTTTTTTATTTTCCCGGTTTTTTGTTTTTTCTTTTTTGGTTTTGAGGGTTTTGTAATTAGCGTGCATGTTTACCCGAATAATTTCACTTCATGGGGCTCGTTGAAGAAGTTATTATCAGTGCCTCCCTCCGTGCCTCTTCTCTTTATATTTTTTTCGGGTATATTTTTTAGGTTTTTTTTTTATGTTTTGGATTGCCCCCAAAGCGGGCACACAACGTCCGCCAATTAGTTGGCCAATGTCCGAGAGGAATACTCTTTATTTTTTGTTGTATATTTTGGGCATCTGTAACGGAAGGAAGTCTCTGCCCGTCGTCGCTGTCTTGATCTCTAACCCAAAGCCGTGGGCGCTGGGCCTACACAGAGAGAATAGAGCGAAAACCTTGGGAAATAGTTTAATTTATTTATTTATCACTGAAAACAACCAATAAAAATTAAGTACATAAATATATAAATCATTTAAGCTTGAAATTAAAATATAAAAAGTAATAATAAAGACATATATTAATTGGGATAAGAATTTAAGGTTTTAATTGAACAAATATTTAATTGGTTTGATATTTAATTAAGTTTAAGGGAAATTTGTAAATGCTGCGTTATGACACTGGGCATTATGACACATGTTATCATAATATTAATAACATTTATTAATTTGGATTGCGTATTTAAAGTTTTAATTGAACAAATATTTGATTGGTTTGATTTTAAATTAAGTTTAAAGGAAATTTGTAACGTTTTTAATAAATTATGACGTAATAACACTGGCTATTATGACAAGTACCCACAAATTTCATACCACACTTTAGTTTTAGTTAGATTTAGTTAAATTTTTATCTTTAATGGCTTCAAATTAATTTCTTTATGTCGAAAGACTATATATATTTCGCTGTGCATTATCCAAAATTGCATAAATTTCATACCAAACTTTAGTTCTAGTTAGTTTTACTTATATTTGTATCTTTAATTACTTCAAATTAATTTATTTATGTTGAAAAACCATATATATTTCGCTGTGCATTATCCACAATTGCATAAATCAGCGGCGGCTAACCGCTGGCTCTTAATTGACATACATAGACCACCGTGACCGGGCGACTTTCCGCCGAACTCGGCTGAACTCATCTCGAGGCTCATCGAGCAGCGACGAGAACAACGTCTGATTCCGGGCGATCCAATTTATGGAGGCACCGCCGCCGCCGCCGCCGCTGCCGGACAAAGGGTCACGTCACTGGCTTTGCCCTGCTGCGCTTGACAGCAGCTCGTAACTCTCGCATCCGATGGGATCCTGGCATCGGAATCGGGATCCTGGCTGCTCAAAAAATTGAGAGATGTCACCCAGCGGCTGTGGCCGGGAGTTATGATCGGACAATCGGTCTGGGAGCAGGGCAGGTGATCCATCTTTGATGGAAGCGATGGAAGCGAGGAAGACCATTGATTGTCGTTTAAATTCTGGTAAATCATTGACATTTATTAAGGGCAGTTAAAAATATTAGTTAATTAGCTAAAAATGATAGTTAAAACTCTAGAAAAAGACTTTAAAATAAGATGGCTTATATTAAAAGGTATTTATAATATATGTAAATATTGGGCTTAGTTTATAATAATGATTACAAATAAGAACGAACTAAAATAATATTAGGAACATCTTTAAGTCCTAAATCAATTTTTAATAACAAAAAACGTGTAAATTTATGCTGTTTTTTTGGTTCAAAATAAATGTATTTAATAAAAAAATAAGCTTTTCTCAAATTTATACCTAAAAATATATTAAATAACGAAGTTATTTAGTTAGTTATTTAGTTTGTTTTTTCCTTTCCAAAGTCACCTGTAATACTCTCCCCAAACCCTTATAAACGTTCCATTATGGCATCCATATTTTCGGATTAGAAGCTCATCAAGCAGTGGAAGCCGAAAATCAATTAACTCTTTTATGCCTTTCATCGATTTCGTTGGGATTTCAGGCCGAGAAAAAAAGGAGAGTCGAATTCCAAGCCAATCAAGGCAACAACAAGCGGCTGGCTTATGTTAATTATTATGTTTTGGCCTAAACGATTATACAAATCAAACCGTTAGGTGTTACAAATGACCAAACACGCAACTCGACGAAAAGGGGGCAGCAAATGTGAAAGAAGGGATTTTTGAGAGATTTAGGGAATTAAGGGAGCCCCTCAGATGCGATCAAAGTTGATTAGATGCCTGCGGATGCTGTATAGACATCAGAGACCCCTCCCGAATTCCCTTTCGGAGTGGAGTCTGTGGACAGTGGTAGTGAAAATTATAGTTCATAGTATCCAACTTATATTTATTATTAAGAATGTTTTTATTTAAAAATGGAATTTATATAATTTGAGGTGAGTTCTAGGCAAGGCAACAGATGAGGATTTTTGTAATATGGAAAACCGTCACAAAAGAGCCTTTTAACTTGGGTTTTCTGAACTTAATAGCTTCGAATTTAAAGAAAAATATTTAAATAGGGAATTAATCTTAAAATCATGAATAAAATATTGTGATATTGATATGTATCTTCCCCTAATAATTAGAATATCCTTTTAAAAAATCTAAAAAATATCATAAAACTCACCTGTGGATCCCCTTTTATTTTATCTTTAACTGAGGTTCTCGCTGGCTCTATTTTTTTGACCCCAGCTGTGCCAAGCTATATCTTCTTGGGTGTCGGACGTGCGTGCGTGCATTTTATTACGCGCGGATGTGATGTGATGGGTCTATCGTATCGCATCCCATCCCATACCATCTCACATCCCATCGATGGGGCCTCCACTCGAGTTGGCTTGTTAAAAATCGCTGAACGAGAGCATTTTACGACCCGCTTTGATGGCCACCCAATCCAAAATCCAAATCCGGTGGCGGGGGATTTAATCAGGGGCAAATCAAGGCCCAGGCAGGCCATCAATGTGGTGTGTGCCTTTGGGCATGGGAAGTCGAAGTGGAAGTGACTGTGGCTGTGGCCGTGGCTGTAGCTATGGCAATCCCTGTGGCATGACTGAAATTATTTTGGCCCGCCTCTGCCAAGTCATTAAGACCTCAAAAAAAAAATCTCTAGTTAATCTCTAGTATTTGGCAAGTTCGTCAAAAATCTAACTAAAATATATAGAGTTTTTCTGTTGGATATTCAACGAGACTTGAACTTTTATATCAATTTGTTAGAGCCTTCCCCTTACTTTTTTCGGTAGAACAGTTAGCCAAGCACCTCTCCCAGCAGCGACCACCCACAAGACGAGGAGGAAAAAAGGAAAAACAACGAAAAAATAGTTGTCAACATTTTCATGTTGCTGTTGTGTCGATTGTGCCTCTTGTGCTGTTGCCATTGCCGTTGCTGTTGCTGTTGCAGTTGCAACTGGCAATTGATGCAAGCATCGAATTTGTGCAATGTCCAGTGGCCAAGTGGAAAAGCGGAAAAGTGGAAAAGCGGCATGCTGCAATCGTGGCACAGGGAGAAAAAATAAATTTAGATTTATTTATTGAAAAATAAACTTTATTTTAATTTTCTTTCACTTCCTGAGAATTCTACAAATGAATCTGAGGCTTTTATATAGAAAAAAACGTATAATCAAGCTCTTACAAATTATTGTAGCTGGCAAAACTAACTAAAAACGGATCCAAATAATGGAAATAATTAATTAATCTCCTTAATCAATATTCTTCATATAAAACTTTATATTTAACATTTCTTTGGTAGAGCCTGTATTTTTCTTCCTCTGTCCCTGAGATTTTGGTCTAGTGAAGGGGCCACCCACGCAGCCCGCCCCCCCTTATAAAGGGGGAGTGGGCTTTGGGGGGTTTCTTTTTTTTTTTTTTAGGGGGGTTGGCCAGAGCCAGAGCCAGAGCCCGAGTGGAGGCACTTGAACAAACGGCCATTGTTGGCTGCTGTCTTTCGGCATTTTTTGACTTGTTTCGATTATGGCTGGGGACGTCGATTATGATTATGATTTCATAATCTCTTCAGTTTAGGCTGCTGCCGATATTTTGTGGGCCTTTGTTCGGAGAAGAAATATCAAGAAAATATGAGCAATATATCATTATATTTTTGGGTTTGTGGAATAACCAAATGTTCAGGAAAATGTATCATTAAAATGATTAAAGCATCTTAAGAAATCAAAATATATTTATTTATTTCGATTTCATAATTAATATCTTAGTAAACATCTTTAAAAAGCAATTAACATTCAAATTAAAAATATTCCCCATATCCTAAGCTCTTATTAATATTTTATTCCATACTTTCAACGGTAAGAAATTTATTTTAATTTAAATTCCATATAAATAAAGAGTTTGTAAAGTTTCCAGCTATATTTACATAGCTAATAAATATTATCTCATTAAATAATTATTATTTAAAAAGAGCAAAATTCCCAGATTAAATTTTCATTACATTTTTTACCGGAATTAGAATTTCCCCACAATTTAAAGGCAGTAACTTGAGCTGCCTCTCAGTAACTTGAATATATATTTTCAATTGCTGGTCTTTTATTGTTATAATTTTCTTTTATTTATAATTTTAATGCCTGCTGCTGGCCGCCATTGTTGTTGTAGATTTGTGGGTGACCGCGCACTCTCTAAAAACGTCAATCACTCAATTAAACTTAATTATAATTGCGAAGCGATGATGGCGGGCGGGCTGAAAGTTTCCAGAAAACAAGACAACAGCAGCGAAAGAAAGAGAAAAAAAAGCAGGAAAGAAGGGAAGAAGGGAAGAAGTGGAAAAGCCGGCGAGTGGGAGAGTGGGAGTGGAAAAGAGGGGGCGGCTCGTTGAGATTTCAAGAAATTTCGCAGAAAATTGTAAATGCACGAAGCTGCCGATGCCGATGCTGAAGCTGGAGCTGGAGATGAAGATGAAGATGAAGATGATGATGGCGACGCGTCGCCTCCACTTTGGTCTCAAATTTAGCTGGTCGCTGTCCCTCCTCCTCCGCCTCCGCCTCTGCCTCTGTCTCCATCTCATCCTCCCACTTTGGCTGCTCTTCGTGTGTTCTGCTTCTTGCTGTTCACATTTTGATTGCTAGCCTGAGAAAATGAAAGACCACAGAGCGAGTGGACTGGGAAAAAATATTGCATACAAAAATAATTAATAAGTTCTTAATTTTTTAGTTAAGAAAAATATATAAGAGGTCTTCCGCCTGCTGTAAGGCTAAAATTCTCAACTGTTTCGAGCCTCTGCTTTGATTATTGAGTTAGATATTTGACAAAATCTTTTTAAGCTATTTTAATTATCAAACAGTCTCGATTTGTCAAATAAATACTTATTTTCTAAACCAGAATCATTAGCAATACACCAAAATCTACAAGTAACGCTGAATTGTGACTTTACTACCTAAAATTCCCAACAGTTTCGCGCCTAAGTTGGCAAAAGGAAACTGATTATGAAAAATATTATTTTATTTTAAAAATTTCTATTTTCAAGCTTTCATTATAAAATTTTAATGTAAAATCTTGAAGAGCATCACTTAATTTTCTTGCAGTGTAAAACCTTGCATGCTGATGTCGCGTTATGCAAAATGCCTTCTCCCTTTCTCCCCCCCCACACTCTTGACCAGCCATTGCTGTCGCCATCTCGCTTGCGCCAAGGTGGCCACGCATTTGGGCGATCGAGAAGAATCGCCCACCCAGAAGACGAGTCTTCTGCCATGCCAAGACATGCCCAGAAATTACTGGGCAAGGGGCAGTTTGTAGCTTCATGTCGCAAAAAAAAATATGTGAAAAAAAAAGAAATGGAACCTGGAACTTCCGCATTTATTAGATCATGTAAACTCTATTTTATTTTCTTCTAATGTCTTAATAATTGTCTGTTTTATATTTTTTAAGTTTAATTATTATTAGTTTCCTATTTATTTCCTAAAGGGGTTCCCTGTCACAGCTTTGAGATTAAATTTCCGCCTTTTAAAGGGTTACAAATTTAAAGGAACATATTCCATGGTTTAAATAACCTAAAAAATCCATAATAATATTTAAAAAAGAGAAAAATCTTAAAACATTTTCCAAAAAGGTGATATTTTTTCCAGGGGTTGAATTCCCTCGGCCCTAAGTAGCTGTCCATCTTGCCATACTTTCACCTAGAGCTCACTCGGAGCGTAACTCGCGATCTTTTCGCACACACACATTTTGGCAACGACGGTGACTGTGACTGTGACTGGCAACGATTGTGGCTATTTTAGAGAGGGGGTGAGGGGGGGCTGAGAGCCCCTGTTTTTGCCCCCGAAAGTGCCGCCCATTGGCCGCAACTTGCACAACAATTGCATTGTTCGCAGTGTTCGCAGGGGACTTCCCCTGTCTCTGCCATAGCCATTATGTAAAGAGGCGACGCAATTTGTGGGCGTGAACTGGAGCGGCCAGCGGAGCGACCAGTGAAGCGCTCACACTGAAAAGAAATACTAGCAATTTTCTATAATATATATTTTCTAAGAATATTTAGCAAAATTAACACATTAAGAGTAAATCAAGTTCATATTTTTAGGAGCTGTTTAGCTATATACTTCCAAGTTAAGTAAAGGGAAGATAAGGCTTTTAAATTTAAATTAAAGTAATTACCTAAAGAAATTCACTTAACTAACCAAATTTTCCTCTCACTGCAATGGCCTAACGAGCGGTGACCATTGGAGCGCTGCTCGGGCGTTGTCACATATTTTTACGCTTTTGCGATTTGCGGCAAGTCGAAGGGGGTTTGGACATGGAGGGGGAAGGCTCTTTTGAGGAGGGTTAAGAGGGGTGATTGGGAGCCTGTAATTAGGGGCGGCATTTGTTGTCGGTCCGTTGACAAAATGTTGGGCAATTGGGAAAGAAAAGAGATCTGCGAATGGGTCCCAGCAGCAACTCCATTGGCGGAACGGTCACTGTGTCTGTCCCCCCACTCTGGTAATGCGTCTTCCTCTGAGAAAAATCTGTATTTGTGCGATTTAAGATTGTAAGAAGTGCATATATTTAAAGGCAAAGAATTAACTATTGCTAGAGAAGGGTTAACAGTGAGAAAGCAACTTAAACAACATATTAATTCAATTAATTCGGCTTCATTAACTAAAGAAATACATTTATCAGCAAAAAAATGCATAATGTCATGGAGCAGAATTCCATGTCCTTTCAATCTTGGTTGTAATATCCGTAAAATTTCCTAATAAAATAAATATAAGATAAGTTGGCAAAATAAAACTGATTATGAAAGACTATATAAGGATTAAGAATTCCATGTCCTTTCAATCTTGGTTGTAATATCCGTAAAAATCCCTAATAAAATAATTAAAAGCGCTCTTTACTACAAAAACCTCTTGGAAAATTCTTTTCTTTTCCTTAGAAATGTTAATTAAGGAAAAACGCAACCCTGCTCTCCATATAGAGTTACCTTCAGTACAGTTTACACAAATCGATTGGAGCGCCACCTGCCTATCGATTACACGTGGTGGAAATGAAAACAATTCGCATTTGGAAAATAAAACCGAAAGGCGAATTGCGGGGGAGTGATGATGATGACGATGATGGCAAATAGCCAGAAGAAGAAAGGGGAATTAAGTGATCCTAAGTCCGGAGCACATCCAGGTAGCCCAGACTCTAATGGCCTTAAACGATTTGGTCCTTTTGAGTCCATTGTTGCTTTGTGTGTGAGCTGCATCCTCCCGCCTTCCTTTCCTGTTTTTCCTGCCATTGTTGTCCGCATTGTAATCGATATTTGGGCCAAGCCAGGCAGCAATTGAAATCAATGGGAATTGGTATCGATGAAATCGAGAACATTTTCAGAAATGAAAACTCGGAAAACCCACACAAGAAACATGGCACAAAATCCATCTCATCGAGGGTTACGGCGGCAATTAAATCTACTTGACTGCCTTTGCCAGACACATACCATACCATCACCCCCATATCTCCCTCTATTTTGCTGTAAAAAAAATATAAACAGAGATATCTGGAATTAACAGCAGCTGTGCTCTGATATTTTCACAAACCGAATCAAAGTCGGAAATAAATCAAGTAAGGGAGATCTTTATTAGAAACTTGGAGAAGGTTTTTCTAAGATCTTAATTAAACCTTAAAGATTTGAATTATTTGAAGCAATATTTTTTATTTTAAGGCTAAGATATACCTTTAAGAGCTCGAATTTTGTGTTGAATTTTTATTCGATATCAGAGTACAGCTTTTCCTTTATTAACAGAACTATTAAGCCATCCTCCCACACTTAATTGAGGCACATCTTCACATCTTCCTCTCCGCCTCCGCCAGGGCCAGTTCATTTGAGTTGTCGTTGCCGCCGCCGCCGCCGATATTCATCAAAGAGCTGCGATTGCTGGCAGTTCCATTGGATGTACCCCTCGGATCTGGGACCTATTATTTGTAGGTCATAAATTTTATTGCTCAACTGGCGTTTTCTGCAATTAAATCTCAATGGCTTGACGGCGGCCGCCGTCTTTTGTCATTTTAGCCCCGTTCCGACGCGTGTGCACTTGAAAAAGTCACCAGTTCGGGGGTTGGGCCTTAACTATTATATCTAGTCGATCGATCGGCCAGATAGTTATCGTATCGACCTACACCAACCCAACCGGGCGACCAGTCCAGTCCAGTCACCCGTAAATATTGTGACAATGCGACGTCTAATGACTCAATGCCCGGCGACCAGCGAAAGGCCTCCGTTTCTGGGGAGGCACACGCTCGCGAGATGGCATCCCGCTATCTCCAGCAAGTCAAGAATACCATCAGTCATTAACCACAAATGTTGCATCTATGGGGGTTTTTAAATAAATTCGAAATTAAAAAAATTACATAATAAACAAAACTAGTGGCTCGGAATTCGGAACGGCATATTCACGGAATTATTAATTAAATTAAATAAAATAATAATGACTTTTCTTGATCGTATATTTATAAACTACATAATCGATGCCCACACATCTCAAGTCCAAGACCCAGACCTCAAAACTCCAAAGCTGCATATTTCCACGAAATTAATAATAAGTTAATAAAATAAATCAGGTCTACCGTTTACGGATGTAATGAATTGAATGAATTCTGCTGCATTTCTATGAAATTAAATTATCAAATAAATAAAAAACCAATCACGCTCGCGAGATGGCAAGCCGCTATCAACAAAAAGTCGAGAATACCATCAGTCATTAACCACAAATGTTGCATCTTTGGGGTTTTTAAAATAAATTCGAAATTAAACAAAATATAAAATAAGCCACAGTGCTAGCCCTGAATTCAAAACTTTCAAGCTGCATTTCCAGGGAATTATTAAATAAATAAAATAAAATAAAATGACATTTCTTGGTCGTATATTTATAAACTACATAATCGATGCCCACACATCTCAAGTCCAAGACCCAGACCTCAAAACTCTAAAGCTGCATATTTCCACGAAATTAATAATAAGTTAATAAAATAAACCAGGTCCACCATTTACGGATGTGATGAATTGAATGAAAGCTGCTGCATTTCTATGAAATTAAATTATCAAATAAATAAAAATCACGCTCGCGAGATGGCAAGCCGCTATCAACAAAAAGTCGAGAATACCATCAGTCATTAACCACAAATGTTGCATCTTTGGGGTTTTTAAAATAAATTCGAAATTAAACAAAATATAAAATAAACCACAGTGCGAGCCCTGAATTCAAAACTTTCAAGCTGCATTTCCAGGGAATTATTAAATAAATAAAATAAAATAAAATGACATTTCTTGGTCGTATATTTATAAACTGAATAATCGACGCCCATACATCTCCAGTCCAAGACCCAGACCTCAGAACTCTAAAGCTTCATTTCCACGAAATTAATTATAAGTAAATAAAATAAATAAATTATCAAATAAATAAAGAAAGAACCGACTCGACTGAAGGTCCGAAAACGAATGAAATTATGAAAGGCAGGAGCTATATAAGTAAACTAGAGTTGCCTTATATAGCGAAACACAATCGAACTTCGATAGGAACTTGGAACATAACCTTAGAGTTGTCACCGTTTTCGTTGCCTTGAAAGGGTTGCCAGATGGGGTGAATTCTTATGGGAATAATGTGACCCTGCTGTTCGTGTTCCATTCATAATTCCCAAGCCACTCATCTGACATTCACATCTTCCGTGGCACTCGGCACTCGGCACTCATAACTCTTAACCCATAACACACATAGCACGGCCCTGCAAATTGTTAGTTTCTTGTGTTATTAGCCAACTCATTGAGGGAGTTCCTCCGGCTTCTGTTTGCGCCATTCACTTGCTGGCATTTCGCGCAGATTGGTCAAAGGGCATCAGCAGCCGAGATCTCAGACATGGACGTGGACATGGACATGACGGAGCTGGAAGGTGGAAGCTGGGAGCTGAGGCTGGGATTTAAAAGTGAGCCATGAGCCCCACCCTAACACAGAGCTGCCAATTCACACTCGGGCAAAAAATCTCTCAAAGCCACAAAAAATAACATCAAATATTTAAATGCTCTGAAAAGAATAAATATAATTTCAAAAATATATAATAAATAATCTTTATTATTATTTATAATTAAATTTATTAAGATTTTAGCTCCTCCCTTATTTTTCAAGTGTCGTCAAGATGTGAAAAGGCTTTGGATAACATTTTCCCACAGGCGCCGTCATAAACGAGCTACGTGTCGCCATCAGGTGGCCTCGTCCTGGCCCCTCTTTAACCCCTCCGGTACCACTTTAACCCACTCTCCCCCTAAAATCTCAGAGCAACCAGGAAATCTCCATCATCATAAGCATCCTCCAAGCGAATCCTCTGATGAAATCGAAATAAGAAGGCGTCTAGAGCTTGGCGCTTGGACAAAGTCAACCCTTTGATAAAGTTGGCCCAATAGAGGGGGTGGAAGGGGAAGGGGAAGGGGTAGAGAGAGGGTATGGCCAACTGGGCTGTGATTCTATTAGCAATTTCCGCGGAAATCGACGCGCATCTCTAGAACCGTTAGCATCAAAGGCCAGCGCCACTTGCCCGCCGTTCCGAGCCGTCGGCGAGCGAAGCGCTTGAGCGAAAACAGTAGCGCCGTTCAGAGCCCCCCCTACCTGCCCCCCCCTCAGAGCACAGAAAAAAAAAATAATGATACAAAATATAACTAATATTATTAGTCAGATTTCTATAGAGTTTTATTAGTAAATTAAATATTTTTTAAACTTTTTTTATCCATAAATCTCTTTGGAAATGATTGAATCGCTTAAAATACCTTCCCTGTACTGTTATTTTAAATCCGTAAATCCCACATTTTTCTCGCTGTGCACCCTTCTCATCGACCCAGTTCCACTGGCTGCAAAAACAAATGCTCGAGTTCAAAGCCTAATGCGAAAAATTCGCAGAAATCTGTCATCGCCTTGTCAACGCTTCGTCATCGTGAGCGGCAGCACAGGAAGAAGCCAGCGGCGGCGGCGGCGTCGGATCCACCGGAGCTGGAGCCACTGGAGCCACCGAGTCCCGAATCTGAACTCTCGACTCTCCCCCTGCAGCTTTCTGGCAAAGTGTGGCTCCAATTGGCGCTTGACATGCCCCCGACGACAAAACAACAACCGACGGACGGACGGACAAGCGAAAATATTGTTCCATCAAAAATCTCAGCAACGTTTTCACAGTCTCGCTATTGCCAAGCACAGTGGTTGCTATCTTCAAATGTTCATGGGCAAAATTATATTAAATCTATACTAATTTTATTTTAATCAAAATAAGACAATGTATCATCTCCGATAAGAAATTGTTTTTATTTTCACGTGCTTAATATTCTTTGTTAGTTTATATGTATATTTTAATTTTGAAGTATAGTTTTTATTTTTTATTATTTTATTTTTCTTAACTCAGTTTCATAATTTTTGTTAGTTATTTTAGAGAAACGAGCCACTGTCTTGTGTTGCTGTGGCCGTTGTTGTCATCGTCGGCGATCATATCAAAGCGGCGCAAATTTCCTGCCGACATTTCAGATAAGCCAAAGTGTAGGAGGAGTCGGGAGTCCCTCCGAGCCCCGAGCCCCGAGCCCCGAGGAGGACGTCTACCAGGTCCGGGAATCTTGGGGTTGAGGGAACTTTGGCGACAGTCCATAAGCTCAGTTTCGAGTTTTAAGTTTTCAGTTCTCAGGTTTGGTAGCCAAGTCTTTTAGAGACTTTAAGTGGCGTCTAGGAAATCATTTTTGAGATTAGGTAATGTTTATAATTCTTAAAAAAATGTTTATCACATAGTTTATACATTTTTAAATATTACTTTATAAATGTCTATTATATAATTACCAAAGTCTAAGAAATAAGCTGAATTAACTGAAGTTTTTTGAATTTTTTACTAAAGAAAATATGAAGAAAAGTTCAACAATTTATGTAAGGCACTAGATATTTCTGCCACATCCATGGCACCTATTTAATATGAGTTTAAAATAGTTATTAATTATAATAATAAGCCTCTAAGATTTTTATCTCATCAGGGTATCGATAATTCGTCAAACCTCTGGTTGACATGCTCTGTTTCCGCCTGTTGCCTGTCATTATGATCATGGCTCTCTCTCCCGATCTCCAAATACTGCTCCCACATCCCCCTGCCCATTATCCACATATATAGAGCCGCAGGATCCGTAGCATCGCTCGGCGCTAATTTAACATCAAAGGGGCCAAAACGCAACTGGGCGCAGAGCATTTAACGCCGAATTCCGGACAACAAAAGGCAGGTAAGAGCCACGGCTACTACCTGATGATTCGCAGTGTTTTAAAGGGGGGGCGGGACTAAATAATTTCCAAGGGGGGTTGTGTGTGGTGGCATGCCACGAATTTTTGTCGTTAGATTTTTGTGCACTTAATTGCCGCAATTAGCGTGGGGCGCTTTGTAGTGATGCCACGCTGCAAGTGAAATGGTTCGGCAAATGACTGTCCCCAAAAAAGCAAGCGGATCCCCAAAAAAAATCCCAGAGAACCCTCTCCACCTCCGCCGATTCCCTTTGCTGCCTTTTTGGCAAACAGAATGAAAGGGAAAAGGGACTGAAACATATTTCATCCATGGGCCATCATCATCTGCGTAATTAGTTGTATTTCAATAAGAGCTTAAAACAAAAATAGACAGACACCCTTTTGTGAGAGCCTGCTCTTAAAATTTAGTAAGTCTTTGTAAAGTTTTTAAGCTTGCTAAAAATTCTGGTAACTTTTCCTTTGACTTCAGGACCTTTGAAAAAGTATCTTAGTTTTTTTTTCAAACTCATATTCACACGAGTGCCAAATGATGCACTCATCAGCGGCTCAGTGGCTCCGATTCTCGATCCTTGGCTGCCAACTGGCGCTGTCAATAAAATTTGCGTCCGCCTCGAGGGGGGGGGCAGTGTACATATAGGCAGAGAAAAAAATACAGAATCAGGGACGGCGGATGGAGGGGATCGGATCTGAAGGCGACCGGCTGGCGCGCCTGTCGTGGTCGATCAAAATCAATGCTCGCCCCATGGAATTGCGAATCAATTGCCGGCCGGAGCCCGAAAAACCTCCACTTCCACATTTAGCCTCGGCCTCAGCATCAGCTTCAACTTCAACTTCAGTTTCGGTTTTTGTTTCGGTTTCGGTTTCAGATACAATTCGGGCGACCGAGAGATGCAGATACACAGATGCAGATCCGGGGGATACGAGGATACACAACGGTATCGGGGCCAGACGACGACGACGACGTCAGCTCACTGGAGTTGAACAGTCGTCGATCAAAGACAAAGTCCCGAACTGCTTGCTGATCCGCTGCTTTTCCAGCTCACAGCATCGGGCATCAGGCATCGGGCGCCTGCTCCTGCTCCTTTACCGATCTCGAGTCCCGATTCCCGATTCCCGCGAGCTGAGACAATGAGCTGCTCTCCTTCCGATTGGCGTTGCGATGAAGACGACGCTTTGGCTTTACTCTTTTTTTGGCGACAGCGACAGCCGAAACAAGCGGGGGCTACACGGCTAGAAAAAAGGGATTCAAAAATTAAATAAATAAAATATTTGGAAAGGGAAAATCAATTTATTTGGAAGGATGAGCATGATAAAGGCATTATAACTAACTTCTCTACTAAAATTTCAAAAGAGTTTTAAAGGAAATTCTATATTCTTTACATAAAAAGTATTTACTCTTAGAATTTCCGACTAGTTTAAGGGAAAAGCTTATATTTCTCATATAAAATGAATTTTCTTATAGAATTTCCAACCACTCTTTAAGAGAAAGACAATATTTTTGCAGGTAAAATGATTTTTCTACTAAAATTCCCAAACAGTTATAAAACCAAGTCTATAATTTTCATAAAAAAATATTTTTCTCCTGTAATTTCCAATAAATATTAAAGAAAACCCAATATTTTTCATATAAAAGGAGTTTTTAACTAGAATATCCAATCAATTTTGGAGGAAACTTAGAATTATTCACATTTTTTCGTAAAATTCTCAACCAGTTCTAAGGGAAAGTCAATATATTTTACATAAAATTATTTTTCAACTAGAATTCCCCACAATTTGCACATGAATATTTATAAATATCTCAACAATTGTAGTCCAATCTTAAATATTTTAATTTAATAAATATATCATTTTGTTTCCTATTTTGTTTTTAATATTATTTTAATTCCTTCATTTTCCTAAGTGCATGGCAGCCAAATTCGAATACGAATGCGAGTGCGAGTGCCAGTTCGGGAGTATTCAAATGGAGTCAGAGCCGAGCAGATCTCAGCCGGTAGATTCTTGCTTCTTTTTATTTGATTCTTTTTTATTTATTTACCTTTTTTTTTTGCCAAGTTTCTGCAGTGCAGCTTCTGGTGCCTCACGTTTCGCCTTTCTCGTCGTGGCGCTTGCAACTTGATCGATGAATGGCCCCGCTTGGACTCGGACTGCCGCCCTCCTCCCTGGTCCTCCTGTCCAGAAGAATTCTGCGCAAGTCGCGAATCCAAGCGCCGCTTTTGAGCCGGGCCCCAACACAATCGCAATCGCACAATGGCAACGGGCCAGGTCCAGAGTGGAGCTGAGCCGGGCTCAGTCAGTGTCAGTGTCGCTTTGGGTCTCGCTTTTGGGCTTTGGGTTTTGGCTTGGTCTCGAAGCCAGTCTCAATACCATTCCCACTTGTTTTTGCCTCATTTTCGGAAGCAATTGGGTTGGCTTGGAAGAGGCTGATGAGCTACAGGGGGTTTTAATAAATATTATATTACTTAAAATATTATTTAAAATGTTACTAGATAATAAGAATATTATTACCAGGTTTCTTGAATAAATTTCTATAAAAACGAGTGCCAATCTACATGTAAACTCCACATATTATATCCTCATAAATCATATGCTTAACCCTTCTATCTTAGCCACTCACACCTGGCCAAGATCCCCTTAATGAGACCTAGTTGGTGATTGGTGATTAGACCTCATTACTCCTTTAAGATTCTAATCGCTAAAACAACCTGTTCTCGGCTCACCGCAGGGTATCCACGGTGTGGTGTCTGGAAACTAAGAGAACCCTTCTGCGCGAGGACGAGGACGGGGACATGTCCACTTTGTTTGCCTCCAAATGACAGCTGATTGCCTTTCAGCCTTGGCTCAGTGTGTTTTCCAGGATCCGTTGCTCAGAGTTTGGGATCAGATCGGATCGCAGGGCACCTCAACCTCCTCCTCCAAGTTCTACTACAACTACTACAAGCCGATCGGCAGGACCGTTCTCAGGTTCTGTGTAAGCCGGCGCCTTTAATTGGCATTTGAATGATGTGCACACACGCTCTCCGCTCTTTGTGCACTGGAAATAAATATGGAAAAGGGGTAAATGAGTTTAAAATTATTAGAAAAATAAAATAAACAACATTTAGCTGCATTTAGCTGAAATATAATTGGAATAACAAGTTCATAAAGGCAAAATATACAATTATTGCTTTAAGGTTTCTATGAAATATTCTCTAGATAATTAAAAAAATTAAAATTAATAAATTTAAAATTATAAAGAATATCTAGAGCATTTATAAAATATAAATTTAATAATTACAAATTTGTTTTAATGAGTTAAATGAGTTTAAAATTATTAGAAAAATAAAATAAACAAAATTTAGTTGGTTTACTATTATTACTAGAAATTAAATTGGAATAACAAGTTCATAAAGGCAAAAATAAAATGATTGATTAAATGCTTCTATGAAATATTCTCTAGATAATTAAAAAAAATTAAAATTAATAAATTTAAAATTATAAAGAATATCTAGAGCATTAATAAAATATAAATTTAATAATTACAAATTTGTTTTAATATCTTAAGCAATATTAAATGTTTATTTTCAAGCTGATTTCTTTAAAAGAGTTAAAGAGACTTATCTTTCAGGCTACTTAAGTTTATTTATATTTCTTATTTCCAAGCTTCTTTCTTTCCTCTTTTTATATCCCCTTCTTTAACATTTATTCCTCTCAGTGCACCCCTTGGTATAGCCATCTCTCTCTGTTATCAGGCAGCGCCCCTTATCAAACTTGTCGATCGCCTCCGGCTGGCGCTTATCTGATGCTCGTTTTGGATAAACGCATCATTATTACTGTCGCCGCCACAGCGACGACGTTCGAAAAGCCCGAAAAAAAAACGAAAAAAAAAAAATAACTAAGGCAACTGGGAAGACCGATAAAGGGAACGGGGACCAGCAAAGGGTTAAACGCGAAGCGGAACCACTGAAAAACCACTCGGAACAGTCGGTGGTCGCCGCTGATCGCTGGTTCTGGTATTATTTTCTTGTTCTGCTCTCCGCTCTCCGCTCTGCTCTCCGCTCTCTGGTCTCTTGTGTTGTGTTGTCATTATCGGGGCGATCTCAATCGCTGCTAATTAATTTCTAGGGTATTTAAGTTAATTTACATACCGGACAACAAGCACCCGCGTACAGCTGCCGCTGGCCAGCAAAGAAGTAAAAAATAAATAAAATAAATGGTAATGCTAATGGGGCTGATCGCTCTCGCATTGAGTGAGAATTTTGGTGCGTGGGCGTCTGCTTAATTTTCGTTAATTAAAACAAATGTTCCACGCAGAAGGAATGGTGGAAAATGCTCAACGATTTTCATTTCCGTGCCATTAAGCACGGTAGCGGGGACCCTTAACTGTCGCAGCACTTTTGGAAATTAGGAAAAATAAACAATTGCATTTAGGGTGGGCGGCACATAAAGGGACAACAGATAAATGCAGTTTATTGTGATCAAAAGTAAAGCAATTGTATAAAACTATACAAAAAGGGCTACGGTAGAAATAGGGATTAAATAATAAATAAAAACATGTGTACTTTTAAATATTGTGTTAAATAAGGCTAAAAATTCAGAGGAACTGTATGCACTTTCAGTAACGAAATGAATATTTTATTTAAAATTATTGTAAGGTATTTTTAAAATATTTTTAATTTTTTTCAACTTATTTATTTAACAACTTATTAATTCCTTAGAGGTATAAAGCTGTAAAAAAAAGCTTTTAATTTTAAAAGAAATACATCAACATGCTTTTTTAGACCAAAAACACCCAAACAACTTGTCAACGACAAGAAAGTTGGGAATTCTAGTGTAACGCAGGCGGTGCAATTTTGGTAGCCTTTATTTTTAAATGTATATTTTATTTAAAATTATTGACAAGTATTTTATATACATTTTAATTATTTAATTATTTATTTTAATACCAGATATTGTATAATTTTTGTATCCTTTTAAAAGGTCAATTTGAGATAGGTAAATTATTTTATATATATTTCTACATTTGTCATTTTGCGGATTTTACCTATATTTTGTCTAACACTAATTCTTAATAGTATTATTTTTGTTTATTATTATTTCTTTATTCCTTTAAATTCCTGAACCCCTAAACCCTTAAAACCCCTTAATATTCACAGCTAAGGCCGCGTTGTCCTTGAACGGGGGCTGGCACCCGCAAAGTGGCCAAAACACATTACAGATTCGATCAAATCAAATCAACAACAACTAGTTAATAGCTCTCCGACCTCCCCTACCCCTTTCTTAGAGATAGAGAGAGTGTGTGTTTTCCTGGGACTTCATTGTGGCCTTCTTCTTTGGCAACCAAGAATTGTTCTCCATTGCGCGGCGACGTTTGCGATAAAAACTTAATAAATAAATTGACTTTATGGTTATGGGGCGCACACAGATACCACCACGAGTTTGGATGATATTGCCATAGATATATACACCAGATACGCGACGACGAGTAGCAGTTACAAACATATGACGCGCTCTGGCGTACAATGTCCTCGATGTCTGTCTGGCTCGGTCGAGAGTTCGAGAGCTCATCCTCGAGCTCATCCTCCTGCCTGCTCCCTGCTCCTGCTCCCTGCCCATCCTCTTCCTCGAGTCCTGGCTCGTGGCAGGCTTTTGTGTTGCCACAAATAAAACCATAAATAAAACGCAAACGGCTGCCCTTAGCCGGGGCTATTGCCACCCCCTCGCGCGCACTTTTATCAGGCGCAAAATGTATTCATGAGTAATTGTCACGCGGGGTGAATGGAAATGGGAAAAATGGGAATGGAAATGGAACTGAAAATGCTCGTGTGTGCAGAGAAAGAAAATATCTGGGAAATTGATCAGTTATTTAAGGAGTTTTCGGTACAAAAACAATACATTTGAGACTATTGAAAGGGAAGTTAAGTTTATTTCAATATTTTATTTTAAAAATATATATCCTTCTCTGTCCTAATGCTTACTTCTGCCTATAAATTTGCATTAAAATTTAAGCTCGATTTTTATAATAAATATAATTTTAAATTTAAAGTAACATATTTATTTAAACTCTATTTTATATACTTAATTTTTAAAAGAACATTTCTCTCTCTGCTCTCAGTGGACAAACGCTTAGATGGCTAGCTGGACCAGCGGATGGATGGTTGGTTGGATGGATGGCTGGCTGGATGAAAGGATGGTTGGATGGATGGCTGGCTGGATGACTGGGGAATCCGACTCCGAAGGCGACTGTTTGGGAACGGACGGAAGCTATCGGCCGGGCGGAAGCGAACGGCCGCCGCTGGCGTTTGGGCCACGTGATCGGAAGGAAGCGCAACTTGCGAATTGAAACATCCGACGCAGCGGCAGCGATGTCAGCGGCAGCTGATGTCCTCAATGTCCTGGCCGAAGGTCCTCGGGGCAAAGTGACACCAAATTGTCGGCTAATCTGTCGATGACTTTTCACTGCACTCACTGACTGACTCTGCCTGCCTCTGCCACCCCCAGAAAACTCCACCCCTGCCTGACATTTTCTGAAAAAAAAAAATAGAATAGAAAGGGAGTTGTTGTCACACATTTTCTAATTATATGTAAACAAAAACAGGGAGCAGTTCAAGAGTCCTTTAAGTTTTACTGGGATTTAATACCATTATTTGTTGAGCTTTGGGGAATTGGTAATTTTTATTACATTTTCTTTGCTTTTAACTGTCTTAATTTCAGGAATAAATCAATGTAAAAGTAATACATATAACTAATAGTAGTGTTTAATAATTTGATATTTTTTAACGGTTGTAATTTTAATTTTAAATTAAAATATTACAATTACAATTTTATTATTACAATAAAAAATGCAAACAGAGGTTTTTAATATTGAATAATAAGTTTTTCCAGATGTACCTTTATGGAAATTAAATAAAAATAAAAGTCCTGTCTTTAAAAGGATATTTAATACAAATGTTGAATAGACATTTATTTTGGAATAACTGTTGCAATTACAATTAAGATCAAATATTAATACAATAAAAATTGCAGGTTTTATATTGCATAAAAACAGGAATACAAATGATAAAGCCCTGAGACTTAGATCACACATTTTAAATTATAGCTATATCTATATTTATTATATTCACACCTTTCACACTTTTAAATTAAATTTATTGTCTTATTTTGTATTTTTTTGTTATAAGAGAAGAAACTTAATCAGCCTTAGCTTCAAAGACACATACCAAAAATTGTTTTTAAAATTAAATTGTTTGGAGTGTGTCTCTGAAAATATGACTGAGGATAAATCACTTATATTGGTAGTTCTTTAATTTTAAATATTTTTAAAACGAAATTTGTTATATTTTTATATTTTATTTTCACATTTAAGCTGTTGTTTCTAAATGTATGAAAAATGTCCTGACCTCTTATAGGATACATAACATTTAAATTGTATTAAATTATATTAAATTAATAAATATAATTAAATAATATTAGACTTAAATTTGTGGCTGCTTTTTTGCCAATTATTCCTACCAATTACAAAATTACTTTGTGTTAGACATCTTTTCTCTTGGCTTATAAATATCCTCTAAAAATATATAAAAACTATGCAATTTCCCCCATAAAAAGGATAAATCCTCGATGCATTTTGGCTATAGTTTGAGAGCCACTGGTCATCGCTCTTCCCCTCTCCAAGTGTGTGTTAGTGTGTGTGTGTGTGTGTAGCGCCATTCATTGTTGTCTTGAAGTCCCGAAAAGTTGTTGTTGCTTTTATTGCCGCTGCCGTCGATGTTGTTCTTGGGCAAAAAAATGTTTGACTGGCGCCACTTGAATAACTTTGCCGAAGATGTCGCTGGACACACACACAGGGGGCAGGGTAGCAGTGCAGGGGAGGGGAGGAAGGGGAAGGGGTTGGGGTTGCTCCGTTTGCCGGCGTCGTTGTCTCAAAATAAAGACGATCCAATCCGAGAGAATAAAAAAGAAAAAAAAAAGAAAGAAAGAAATCGAACGAGTGCACACTTAAATGCAAAAGGACATGAAAAGAACACGACTCAAGGATTGCCCAGGTCCCTCGTCCCCCTTTCCCTTACGGAAACCTCCTTGGGAGGAGCACCCCCGAAATCCCCAACAAAATCGAGCTCAAAGGGGTCTTCCTTATGCCCTTTCCCAGGGGGTTTTTGGGATAATAATTCGATAAAGGGTAAGGATCTATTGGTTCATATAATATATTGTTATTTTCTTTAATATTATTATTATTAAATTAATTAATGAGTAATTACTTTAGAAAAATGTTTTTAATGATAATATTTTAATTTTAAAATCGGATATCACAAGTAATAAAAATAGTATTAACATATTAAATAATTAGAACCAAAGGTTATATTTAGTTAGAAATATATTTGAAAGAGTTTTTAAGGAAAACGTTAGAAATTACTTTAGAAAAGTGTTTTTAATGATAATATTTAAATTTTAAAATCGGATATCACAAGTAATAAATTATTTTTAACGTATTAAATAATAAGAAACAAAAGTTATCTTTAGTTAGAAGTATATTTGAAAGAGTTTTTAAGGAAAACGTTAGTAATTACTTTAGAAACATGTTTTTAATGATAATATTTAAATTTTAAAATCGGATATCACAAGTAATAAATTATTTTTAACGTATTTAATAATAAGAAACAAGGGTTATCTTTAGTTTGGATTTTATTTGAAAGAGTTTATAAGAAAAACCTTTAGTTCCTTATCAATAAAGCCAATTATTCTGGTATTTTAGTGAAATATTCCTTCTTTTAGGGTTGTATAATATTTTCTTAGAAAAATCTCTAGAGATCTGGGTCAGGGTATTCCCAATTTCGGTAAGAAAAGTTCCCAAACAACTCACCCATCTTGTTTTATGTATTTTTTTTGCTGGAGTTTCGCTGGCTGCCAACGCGCTTTTGTTTTAAGGCTCTTCGAACTGGTCGATTGTTCTTGTTGTTATTGCAGATGTTGTACCAATGTTGTTGTTGTTGTTGTTGATGTTGTTGTTATTGTTGTTGCTGGGCATTGAAGACGTTGCCGTTTGATCAGAAGCCGATGCCGCCGCCGCCGCCGCCTCAGCGGAGTTATGCGCTTGCAGCTCCATCCTTTTGGCCTTTTTTTCGTTTTTGGTTTTTTTTTTCTGTTTGCAATCCCGGCTACTTGAGGCGCCAGCAAGCTTCTGGCCGGCAAAAATGCCATGTTCCGAGGCGAACCTGGCCCCGTCTCCCTTCTCTTTCGCAGCCACACAGGCTGTCTCTTTCGCCGCCTCGCGTTGGCGCTAAGAAAACGCAGGCCAATTGGCGTCATCCTTCAAAGCGGCCAGCGGGGATATAGCCACATCGGTTATATATATAGTGTAGTGTGTGTGTGGCGGCACTTGCCGCCTTCATCCTCATTTTGTTCTCAGGCACTGACAAAAATAAATATCAATAAGATCATTTAGGGTACACACAAAGAAAAGTTATTACAAAATCATCGGGAACTTGCATTGTATTAATTTGATCCTGGAATTCCTAAAGAGACAAAGGTTCCAAAAGGTCTTCATACAAATCTTCTTCCAGCTTCAAGATATAGTCATCCGATCGGGCATTCTCTGAACTATTTAGTATCTGTAATAGAAAGGAGAGTAGAGAGAAGAAAAGTTAGCTTAAAAATGTATGATTTAACTATGATATTAAACCAATATATTATTTTTTTTAATATATAAAATAAAAGTTATAAATTCTCTAAAGCTTTTGTTTCTGTGTGGCGGCAAGCTGGCAAGCTCAGTAAATCAAATAGCCGCCACGGCAGCATTATGAGAGGGAGAGCACAGGGGGCCTAAAAATCTAGGCGGTGGTCCCTGGTATCCTACGCTTGGGGTCCTCGCCATACATAACCCATTCCTAAACTAAAAAAAAACCTTAAAAAAAATACAAATACTGTCGGCATTTTTCTTGTTTTCATTATGCCACATTTCATTTCGGTGAGACCCGCGCGCCTCCTGAGCTTTTTGGCAATTTATTATATTCTGCAAGCGGCGAGCGCGATTTTTATTGCTATTATTATTATTTTTGATATTATGGAGCGATTTCTCACGAAGCTAACCAACTAACCAAGAGTTATTATATATTTTAAAGGATTAATTAGGTCTTTGGGTTGCCACTGTTTACAAATGATAATTTTCTTAACCTTAGCTTAGTCCTTTGAAGATCAAAATATATTTATAGAAATTAAAAAGACCTGAGACTTTGAGTACACATTTTAAATTAAAGTTATATGTATGTATATAAAGTATTTATACTAATTTTTTATTAATATGTTCTGATTTTTCACACTTTTAAATTAAATTTATTGTTTTGTTTATTATTTTTTGTTATAACAGAGGAAGCTCAATCAGCCTTAGCTTCAGAGACACACGCCATTAATTGTTTTTGAAATCAAATTGTATGGAATGTGTCTCTGAAAATATGACTGAATTACTGTTTTTAATTTACCTCACTTTTTTCACAATTTGCACTTTTTAATTTATAATAGAAGAAGCTCAATCAGCCTTAGCTTCAGGTGCACATTCCAAAAATTGTTTTTAAAATCAAATTGTTTGGAATGTGTCTCTGAAAATATGATTGACTCACTAAGGTAATTAAAAATTATTTAATTTTGATATATTTAGACTTTTTGGTGGAAATTAAAGGGATACAAAAATATTAGGCTTGTTTAGGACAATTTTTTGACTCCATTAGAAGTAATTAGACAAGAAAGTGGCCACCCTTATTCTCACTCCTTAAATTCATATTTCATTTATAAATAAAATGCTATAAAATATGCCCAACCATTTTTCTGGTGTGCCCAATATTTAAATTCAATTCTTAGTTATTATCTTCAGCTGTTCAATTGTGAAGAGCTGCTTGGACTTTGATTGAAATCGAACTTTGAATGAAATGTAGCTCCGAGGGAGTGGAAGTGCAGGCGACAGCCCTTGGAATCTAACCAACTGCATCATTGGCCATTAAGCGAGGGAGAAGATGTACTGAGAGCCCCGACTCCACTGGCAGCAGCCCTCTTGGAGTGGCTCAGCTGGAAGGTGGATACTTTTACCGGGAGCCAAGCAATTAGCTTTGTGCCACACGTAGCCAGGGCACCGGCATCATCGTCGTCGTCGTCGTCGGAAATAAAAGAACCAGGTCAAGTGCTGCTCCAGGAAGGAGAGGAGCTCAAGATGTCGTCAACACCCCCGTTCCGTTTTCGGACAAGTGCGCCCATTAGGCAGGGGCAGAGGCACAGGCAGCGACAATTTTTCGAGGGGAAGCAAACACAGGCAGAGGAGCAGGATCTGGAAGCTGACATGGCTAATGGCGGATACAATATGCGCAGAAAAACACCCATCAACACGGAGCCACCACCTGGAACTGGGAAATGTCCGCGGGCCAGGAGCCGCACCAGGCACATGTTTGCCTTCAATTAGAAGTTTTTCGGGCCAAAGCCCCAATGCCCGGGGCCTGTTTGTTTCAGTCCCCTGCCCTCCAGCTGGGAAAAGTAGACCAGCAAAAGTCACGCAGAAAAAAGGAAGCATCACTATTTAAATGTAAGTTACTAAAAAAAATTAATAATTAATAATTAAACCTCTTTTTTAAACCATAAATCATATTTGTAGCTGTGTTGGGTTGAGAAATATTCTATAAATATAAGATTTAAAAATGTTGAAACACTTCACCGTGTACAGGGAGTCCCAGGGGCAGCTGGCCCGGCAGGTGTTCCCTCCAGGTGGGTGGCCCCCCATCTCCAGTCCATTGAACCGCTCTGTGCTCTTGCCAATTGAGATATTAGTGGCAGTGCCATAAGTCCGAGCAAAAGTCCTGGATCACCCTGAAGCAGCCGCCGAGCCGGGTTGGCAATTTGGCCAACACTCATTCATTATGTCTCACAGTTATTTAGGCCCGGCTCTCTCGTCTGCAATTGGATTCAATTTAGTTACGAGCCAGTTGATGGCATCGGTGCTGCCCCTCTCAGCTTCTCAGGGGGATGCAGCTGGAGCTGGAGCTGGAGCTGGGGAGGATCCCAGGCAAAACGTCCGAGACACGAACCACGCCAAAATCGATATGACTCGATTAACGTGCTTGGATCGCTGTCCGAGGAGAAGAGGAAACTCTTCGTCGGTGGTGCTATTGATGCCTGTGGTTGCAGCAGCCTGGACGACTGGGAGATGGAGCTGCTGCTGCTGCTGCTGCTGCAGCTCTCCTCTTCTGGGCCGCCCCGAGCTTCTGCAGGCTGTTGGTGGCGCCAGCAGAGGGTCAAGCGAGAAGTTCTGGAAATTATCTTTATTAGGAGAAAGATCTGTCATTAAATTTTTTAATTAAAAATATTATTTTTTAGCTTTTATCATTTTATTTATATTTTAATTAATTGAAAAGTCCTAAGGAAAAGTGTAAAAAATTGGTTATTTCTTAATAAACATTGTTTAAGATTCGAAGTCCAACGAATTTCTAGTAACGAGAGAGAAAACAACGAGTAACGAGTATAGACGAATTTTCTAGAAACCCTAAAAAATAATTAACGAGAAAGCAAATTTTTATTATTATTATATTATATTATTTATTATTTTTTGTTATAACAGAAGAAGCACAATCACCCTTAGCTTCAGAGACACATACCAACTATTGTTTTTAAAATCAAATTGTTTGGAATGTGTCTCTAAAAATATGACTGATTCACTTTTTTCACTCCACTTCACTTTATGCACAATTTGCATTTTGTAACTTATAACAGAAGAAGCTCAATCAGCCTTAGTTTCAGAGACACATACCAAAAATTGTTTTTAAAATCAAATTGTTTGAAATGTGTCTCTGAAAATATCACTGACTCACTTAGGTAATTAAAAGTTATTTAATTTAGATATATTTAGACATTTTGGTAGAAATTAAAGGGATCCATAAATATTAGGCATATTTAGGACAATTTTTTGACTTCATAAAAAGTAATTAGACCCTTATTCGTACTTCCTAAATTCATATTTCATTCATAAATAAAATTCCATAAAATATGCCCAACTATTTTTCTTGTCTCTACAATATTTAAATTCAATTCTTAGGTAGCAAATATTTATAGCGAGTAGCGAGTAGCGAGTAATATATTTTCTCGTTGCAATTCCCCAGCTTCCCTGGAGGCCATCCTGGCCAACTCATGGAGCCTCCCTCGCCGGGCTCTCTTGGAGCCAGACTCCCAGATCGCCAGCTTGGCCTGGCCGGGCAGCTACTTCTACTTTGCGTGGTCGCGTTCATCATTTTGGTGTCTTGTTTTGTGGGTTTCATTGCCTTCTCCTCCTGCCTGATCGCCGTTGTTAAATAGCTGGGCGGAACTTGATGAGATGATGGGCAATTATCTGCGGGAGGTCCGCACGGTGCACATTGGCAACAAACTATGTCTTACAACGTTGTGCCAGCTTTTATTATTTTTTCCTCTTTTTGGTTCTTTTCCCTCTCTTTTTTTTTGTCTCAGTTTTTTTGGTTTCTTTCTCGTTGTTGTTGGTGGAGCTGGGCAATGCAATTTTGTGGTTGCGTTGCGCATGCGCGCCAGCTTCAGCGCCATCGCCATCAACGCCTCACGAGGCCAATAAGAGCGAAAGAGATTGGGAGAGACGCCAGAGACAGGGAAAGGGAGACACGCGGCTATGCAGAGCGAGGGAGAGGGCCAGATAATGGCACTGACTCCGAGTGAGTAGAAAGAGGAAGACACCACGCGTGCGCACTAACAAGCGCCGACAGCTGGAGGAGATCAGCGAACGGGTGGGGGGGTGTCCTTACGGGGTCCTGGGGAGGATGGGAATGGAGACGGGGCTGTGGGGAAGATGCACCACCAGCAGCAGCAGCGGCAGCAACAGCCAATCATTGCCGCAAGGCCAATTTTGGGGCCAGGGGTGGCCTCCAGAGATGACCAGGATCAAGGTGGTCAAGGGAATGATATTACTTACCAATATTTATTATTATTAACTTGAGTATTTCACTTTTTTTCGTAAAACTTTTGGCACATTTTTCAGTTTCTTTCGAAGCTTCTCGAACTTTTCTTCTTCTTATTCAGTTTTCAAGAATTTCGTATAGACGCCAAGTATCGAAAATCGGAATACATTCGATAACTGACCCTGCCCACTTGCTGGAATAATAGAGAGCGCTTGAAAAAGTATCGATATTTTGGAAAATCTCTTTTTTATTGCAAAAAACTAAGAGTTTTAATACAACTTCCAGTTTTGGATCTTAAAAGACAGTTTCTTCCATGTGTAACAACTATTAAAACTAATAAATCGAATTTCTGGAAACAAGTGGCAGCATTGGTTAGGACAAGTGTGACGCCTTTTGAACAAGTTGGCAGCTCCTTTTTTTGAGATATTCCTTTTTGAGCTTCACTTCTTTAAAAAAAATTCGAAAAACAATAGGAAATTGTAAATAAAATGAAAAGGAAAAGTGGGAAAGGCTTGAAGTTAAAAAATTCCTTTCGAATAATATCCAAATGGGCATCCCTGATGGCTTCGGCACCCCAAGCCTCGGGGATTGGTGGCTCGCCCGGTCAGTCCTGGCGGTGGTGATGGTGCCGGTGCCGGTGCCTGGCGCTGCTGCGGTGGCGGCTCTGACGGCTCTGGCGGCCAAACAAACACGATGAGGCGTTGTTGGCGTCAGGGAAACTGCAGACCGAAGTCGTCCCGCTTCCACCAGCCGGCGACGCCCTGGCGACGGACTGGTGGTTAGTTGGGGATTGGGATCGGGTCGGGAGTCGGCAGTCTCGGCTGACACGCTGGCATTCGATAATTGCCTTGGAAAGTATGCGCTTCTCTCGGTTGCAGTCTGCAGAGTATCCACCACAATTCTTCCCCCTCTCCAGCACCGATGATTCTCCGACTCTCGCTTCGATTGGCTGCACTCATCAAGGCAGTGGGGAACGGGATCTGGTGCCGAATCCTCCACACTGGCAATTAATTACTTTTGCCCAGGCCCAGGCCCAGGCCCGGGCCCAGCAATAGCTGTGAGAAATGATTTCATTTTGTGGCAGCAGCTAATTGGCCACAAAACGCTCAGCCAGAGGACGCTCATCATGCTTGGACACAATGGGGGCAATAGAGTGATCTTCGGTCGATCGGTTATTAGGAATCAAAGAGAGGAGAGGTCATTAACCTGAAGAAGAGGTGATTTTCCAACTGGCAAATGAGTTTTCATTTATTATTAATTATCCTTAATATATTTATGCTCCTTATCTTGACAGAACAATCTCTTTAAGCCCCTGAAGAGGCAATTATATCACGTTCACAAGAGGGTAATTGCTGGTGATCTGCGTCGATCTGAGAATGTCAATCGAAGGGTAAGTGCCTGCCTGCCTCCGTGTTCTTTGTGTGTTCCTTTGTCTGATCCTCAGGATAATCCCCTCAGGGCAAAATGGCCTTATCCTGCGCTTATCGGGGATCTGCTGTGCAGTCGGCTTCAACTTAATTAGTGCACGCTCTTACAAAACGCAAATCGACGGGCGAAAACAAAGACAAAGCCGAAACTACAGGCTACTGAGCCACTTCAGGATGTCAGGCCAAAACCAGGAAGGAATCAGGAACGGGAACCAGGGAACCAGGGAACGGGCTGATGACAAACAACCGGGGGCCGGAGGAATGGAATGATGAATGAGCAATGACAGTGGCAGATTCCGAGAGAGGCCGGAAGCCAAGGCAGTTGGCCATGTGATGCTAGTGATGCATGCGTTCCACTCCCGCGGCCAGGACATCTGTGCAGGGCTAGAAAATCTTAAGGAATATTAAGAAAATAGGAACACAGGTTTATATTTTGAATGAAAAAGGGATACATCCCAGGAAGAAGCTATTAATTGTGATTTATTTATTTATTCTTCATTAGCAACCAAGATTTATTTATTATTATGATATTTAAAGTGCAAGTTTGTTCCAAAAAATATCATTAATTTCTTAGATCTCCAAGCTCTTCTTAAATATTTTAATGAATACAATTTATTAAGTAATTTTCTCGCAGTGCCTGCATCCATTTCAGGCTGCGGCTCCCGAGTGTGTGATTGCTATCAACAGCTTGATTTTAATTTCACCTCTCTTTCGCTATTCGCAAACAAAGGCATGTCCTTGTGTTTGTTTCGTTTCTGCTCTGTTCTCTGCCTCTTGTTCTTGTTCTTGCTGTGTGTGTGTTTTTCCAACTGTTTTTGCCATCGTGTCCTGCGCCACGAGTCCTGCATGGGCACTTCCTTCTGGCGGCATGCAGCGGAGCGGATGAGCCGCATAGTTGGCCAGCAAGGTGGAAAAATCAGAACAAGGATGAGCATGCAGGATATGCAGGATGCGGCATAGTTGCTGCCGCTGCTGCTGCTGCTGCTGCTGCACAATAATCTGAGCCGAGCAGGCTCTGGGCCCAAGGATAATTACTTTTGTGCAATTATGCGATTAGTTTATAGGCCAATAAGTTTCAATAGAGAGCGAGAGCGAGAGCCTTCCTCCGCTGCGGCATATAATTGATGCGCTTACACAGGAGGCTACAAAATGCTCAGAAAAGGAAGTCCTTTCACACAGGTAGAAAATGGTACCAGGAAAACCATTTTTTCAGGCCTAGAGAAATGGGAAAGCGAACTTATTTTCTATGTTTTTTGGTTGAAAGAATATTTATTTAAGAATTTTTTTATTTTAGGTTTTTTGGTAACAACATTTAAGGTAGTTTGTCTTGCTTTGCTTGTTTTTATATTTTATATTTTTATATCCCCCGACTCATCCTCCTTATAACCCCTCGAAATCCTCACTGATTCAATCAGCAATCTCGATATTTTGTGGCACGAAGCGAGACTAACGTTAAAATCGCCCCAGGATTGCATCAATAAATCGCCATCGAAATTGGCTTAAGTGGTGCATGTTGCATGCCAGGGTGGAGAGCCACCTGCCATTGGGGGGTTGTCCTGTCCCTGCCCGAGTGATATATTTTTCACGCCCATAAAATAAATGTCAACCATAAACCGTGACTAAGTCGGCGGCCAAACAAATTACTAAATAAACGCGCATCGAAAACTAGATAGTGGCCCCCGGACAAAACCACCCGAAAGTGATGCAAAAATCATCATATGTGGAAGGGTACAGAGGCGTCCCTTAAAAGGGGGTTTTCCTGGAAAATTTTAAAAATAAATGAAAAGGAAAAGAGGCTGGAAATTAAAAGGTATTGTATTTATTAGGAATTTTGTAAAGGATTTAGGTCTACATTTTATTAAAGAAAACTAAATAATTGTAAATTAATTATGTATAATTTTTATAGTACATTATATTTAAAAGAGAACTGTTGTTTTTAAGATTTCAATGTTTAATAAAATTTTAGAGATCCTGTCTCCTTTTCTAGAAAAGGCTTTAACAATTAGTGAGATCTCAGGTCTAAACAGTATTTTTTTTATTTTTAAATAAATTGTAAAGGTTTCTCTTAGCTTCCCATTAATAACCCTAAAATTAATCAAATAAAAACCTCACCAAACTTTGATTTTACTTTTACAGAACCCATCGCCGCCTCTGTCTTCGACAAGTGTCCATTGCTTGGCCTGAGGATGGACGAGTGGACTGGCATCCACCACCGATTAGATGACCGGCACATCCCCAGCATCCACTCCACAATCCGATTCCGATGCGACACAGGCCGCTGCCGTCCATCGCCGCCCGTTGCCGCCACCGCCGCATCCGCATCCAAAATGTAAATATTTAATTTCGAAACAGTGTAACTAAAGGGATTTGAAACGCGCGTGGCCGTCGAGGACGAGGACGAGGACGAGGATGAGGATGAGGACGAAAAACGAGGAGTAATCAACGGAACCCGCAGAATCCGACACGGTCCATCCCATTGTGGGTTTGGCGAGCAGCGCAGAAATTGCCCTCGTTTGTTGCGACATGTGAAAAGTTGCGATTTGTCCTGGCGTCCGCCTCATCTCCTTGCTGGCTGGAGGATTCGGGTTTAAGCTGTGGGAGATTCCAGAGAGATTTCGTAAGGATTCAAGCAAGGGCATCTTGGGTGTCGGCTTTGAGTTTTTTTTTTTTTGTGTAACTTGGCAAGGAAGCTAGCAGCTCTTCTTTTGCGGTGGCAGCCACCTTACTTCATTTTGCATGCTCCTGGCGTCTCCGGATTTGGTCTAAGCACTTGGGGAAATATTGGTTTATTTGTTAATAAATTGTGGAAATTATAATGCCTAAAATATGGTAAATAATATATTTATTTTGGAATTATTTCCAACATTTTTCTTGCCAGAAAATAAATAATAAATATATAAAGAAAAGTAAACTAAAATACGCTTCAAACTCAATTTATTTTTAAGGTTTCTTCTTCTCCTGTAAGGTTGTTTCTTTTAGGACTTTTTCCTTATTTATTTCTCCTGGTGTATCCTTTGCCTGAACTCCTGAACTGGCCATATAACAAATGACATGTGTCCGTGTCCACTTCCCTTTATTTTTATGGCCAAATAATATCGAGATAAGCGGCGCGCATTAGACAAAAGCCAGCCGGGCGACTTCCTTTTGGTCCTTCGGTTGCGGGTCCCTGGGGCGTATTTGCTGCAGGATCTCTCTCTCTCTCTCTCTCAGGCAGCAACTCATCCTTGGCCAGACTCTAAACTTGCCGAACTTTTGCGTTTTGGGCCCTTTTTTGTTTTCTTTTTAATCGATTGATTGGTGCGTGTGTTTAGCTCTGGCTTTTTATGCGGGACCTGGCTCTAAAATCCCCGTATCCTGCATCCGGCATCGGACCACCTCTGTGCCCGGATAAGATCAAATTGCAAATTGGTCTCGGGCTTGTGGCAAACTTTAAGTTTTTCCCAATGAAATTTGTAGATTTCCTTTGCGTTTTTTTCTTACTTTGGCAGCTCACCAGGAAAATTGCCAAGGAAGCCAACGGAATAATGGGTTATGGAAAGTAGATAGTTTTCAGAAAAATAAATAATTAAAGCCAGGAAAATATATTTACATTCGTTTATTTTTTTAGAAATTTTTAAAGGTTTCTAAGAGAAACAAATAGTTAACAAAGTTAAACAAAGGATTCCTTTAACTATTTTTCATGATTAAAAAAATGCATATAGAAGTTTGAATTGTGATTAATATTTAGAGTAGAATTAAAGGACTTATTCTAATAAAATATATCTAAAAACACTTAGATTTAAATTAAGTATTTATCCTTTCTTTTTTCCATCTTAAAGATAGACTTTCCAAGAGTTTAAATATCTTGGAAAATTCAGAAATAAAATGTATTTTAAACTTCAAAATCAATCTGCAATTTTTATAAAAGAATCCCCATTTCATGCCCGCGACACTTTGATAAAAACCTGTATTTTTATATAAAATAAACATTTATTTACAGCCCAAAGCGCTAAACCTCACCCTCGGCTACTCCTCCCGGGCAATCAGCGCCCCTTCCCAGGGATCAGTTCTCCCCCTTCGGGAGGATAATCCCGATGGCAATCAAATGTTTTGCTAAATGTTAAAGACCGCAGGCCCAGCGGGTGAGGAATTTCTGGGTGTGTGTTTTTCTGGGTGTTCTCCGCGGGAGTATGAATGGATGGGGTTAGAGGTCACACCTCTTGGCTTTCTGGCTCTGACTCTCTATGCAAATCGCATCTCTTTGCGGCGGTGGCGGCGCTGACAACAATTTAATTTCCAAAAGCCATAAAAATGAAATAAAATTTTCAATTGTAGCTAGCTGGGCGTGGATTCAGGTCCGGGGGTTGGATTTTTGGTACTGATTTGGTTATTGGATGGGTAAGAGGATGAGCTGGAGGCAGATGCTGAGGATGAAGGCTGAGGCAGTGGATTCGAGCTCGGTTTCGGTTCTGGTGGCTGCACTTGGCGGTAGTGCGCAAAGTGACGCCGTCGACGCTGCCAATGACACTGTTATCGCAACCCTCCTTCTGGAGCTCCTGCTGCTGATCCTGCTCCTGCTCCTCCCTCATCCTTGGCATCCTGTTGACGCCTGCGACCGCCTGACTGGCTCTGGCTTCCTCTGCTCGGCTGCCTTTTTGACTGCCGCCGCTTCTATGCCACTTGCTTCACTCGGCTCGATGTGTGCTTCGCGTTTTTGACTATTCATTGAGCCCGCTTTTCCACCTCCCTCCCTCTTTCCAACCATTTTCACTCACTTTCCACTGGCGGCGGCGACGGCCGTGCAACCCTCTCAGGCATAAATCACAGTGACAAACTCGTCGCATGCAAAGGCGCGGAAAGCGGAGCGTGCCATGTCACCCAAGCAGGCGGAGGATGAGGATGTGGCGGCAACAGAGCTGGGAGAAGAGGCACAGTGTCCTTTGGTTTGTTATGCTATACAAAAAATAAAGAATTTTAGATTAAATTCAGCTGTGATATGTAGAAAATAAAGAAGCTATGGAGTGTAGCTCCAGAACAGTTTTTAAATTAAGAAAATAAAATAAATAAATAAAATTTGATAAATTTTGTTTACCTCGAACGATACGGATCGGCTTGATAGCATAACTGACTAAAATTTAAAGTGAAAAATTTCCAGAAAACAGAATAGAAAATTTGGCAAATATTTTTTTCCAAAATAATTTTGTACGCGACACATTTATGGGCTACACTTTTATTGTTTATATCGGTTTCGGAAGCTAAATTGAACCGAGCAAGCAAACGAACAAAAGCGGCGAGTAAAAACTGTGAATTTGGACAAGCAAAGTCAACGAGCAAAGCTCGACTGAGAAATGAAAGTTTTACAGGAAATTAGAACAACCTACAATAAGGTGCAAGCCTACTAAGAAAATAAAATTCAACTTTAAAAATATATAAAACTAACTAATGCAAATAAAAAACTCAATTCTTATTAAAATGCATATTTAAAAAATTAGAAACCCACCTATTTAAGCTCATTTTTAACTTCCACCATCAGCTTATAATTCCCAAGTTTGATTTTCACTAACCCCTGGAAGCACTGTGCCCGAACCAACCGCGTATTAAAATGTTATCCATGGAAAGTAGCTTGACTTTGTCACCAGATCTGCGGACCGACACCCCCCCAGACTAGACCAGGAGCAAAGCCACAACCACAACCAGAACCAGAAAACCCAACCAATCCCAGCGACGTATTCAAATGCAATTTGCTCCAAGTGCCCATAAGAAGCCCGTAAACAAATTAGGATTGATTCGAGCCCAGAGGAGAGATGTGAGTGGGAATGGGAGTGGGCCGAGCACTGGGCAATCAAAGGCTTAGGCACGGTCACTAATAACTTCTTGGGACGTGCCCGGCACTCGCAAGTTGTAATCCCCCCGAGAGACAGAGAGCAGGAGAGACGACTTGTCGCCGTCATCCGGAACTTCTATTGACAGACAATCAACATCAACCATCAGGCACTTGAGCGGCGGCATACGGTGGCGGCGACGACGGCGGAGTTCGGCAAACAGAAAAGGGAAAAATCAAAGCCCGACCGCAAGATATCACAGATTTTCATTATGAAGCATTTAAGCCAGGACAATCGCAGGACTAACCACTACCCAGGAGTCCACCCACCCTGGTCCGGGGGTTGACTTTTCCACTTCTTTTTCCCGGCTTCAGCTCCATCTCCATCTCCAGCTACGGTTTCGGTTTCGTTTTTGGCAAATTAAATTAGATGCTTAATATGCAGCGAACGTTTCATTTGTTTTGCGGCTAGAAAATCAACGTGGAAAATTAGGCAAACAAAGCTCTTGGCCCCGGACGACGGCAAGGCCCAAGGCGGCGCATCCCTCATCCTCATCCTCAGTCGGAAACCCCACGCGAATCCGGAGCTCAACCTCTAATGAGGCGCATTACTTTCGGCCAGAGATTTGAAATCATTATCCCATTGGAACTAATCCCGGAGCGGAGCAGAGCGGAGTGGAGCGTAGCTCTGGAGCCCCGGCATTTGTTAATTCCGTGCAAACATCCGATGCCAATGACGACCGGCGGCTGGGCAAATATTGGCCCACTGGTCCGGTACTCCTGGTACTCCTCCCTGAACGGACTGATTGCCCCAAACTGATTGCCAAGGCCGCCTATTGTCCATACTCGATGGCTTTGGGTGGGGAACAGGGCTCGATATGATTACGATTCGATTGGATTACGCATTGAGAAAGCCTACATGAGTAGAAATACGTTGATCTGGAAATAAAACCTAGTTAATTCTTAAAAATCAACTTAAAATTAACAAACTTTATTGCATATTCACTGTATTTAGGTAGCAATCTTCTTATCAAATCGCCATTCTGATCGTATTTCTCCCAAATTGGAAATCACATCATTTAAAAACATTTGCAGTCTCCATTTTGTGTTTTGTTCTTTCTTTTCTCCTGATATTCTTGAAAACAATCGCCGATTTGGCAACGCTGGATGTAGGGCTGCCGTACTGATCAAAGTCTCGTGAGCCCACATTCTTTTTTAAACGGTTTTCTAACGCTTATCGACGAGTTGGCAGCCCGATTATAAACTTGATATATCGAATATCGTCGTCGTTGAAAAAGCACACGGCGTCGGTCATTTCGCAGAAGTATTACAACCAGAACGGTTCTAATTAAAGAAAAAATTAAATTAAGTGAAAATATGAAAAGTTTTTTTTAAAATCGTGAAGACAAGTGAAATAAGTAAAAAAATGTGAGTCTGAAGTGCCTTTTTAATCAACGGTGAGTACTTAAAATAGAAGCTGGCCAATTTTCTGATGAAATACACGTAAGTGAAAATTTTCTTAGAAGTTTTTTCTTCATTAGTATGGGTGAAAGATTTTGGACCAATACCTTTAGTAAATCTTTACTATTAAACTTTGATTCATAATATATTAAGGATTTCGAGTATTTTATTGATTATTTGAAAAAAAAAGCTATAGAACTTGCAAATTTCGTTAGAATTTCATTTTTTTTTCGCAGGCACGCATGCGCGCATTCTCTCTCTCTCACACACACACACACACACACATTTATGAGTTTCTGTCTCTTTCTGTCATTTTTCGTTTTTGCTTTAAATTTTCAATACATTCACACAAACGGACGCCATTTTCTTCGTCTTCTTGCACATTTCTTGAAATCTTGCGTGGAAATTGTTGGCTAAAATGGCTAATACTTCAAAGTTTTTATGTTTTTCCCAATTCAAAAACAAATTCTCGACTTTTCAACGCTTTTTTTCATAGTGGCACACATTTACATACGCTTAAGTGGAAACATAACCCTACTTTTTGATTTTGATGTACAGACACTTCCAGTTTTTTTTTTCGCAAACACGCATGCGCACACACACACACACATCTTGAAGTTTCGTTCTCTTTCTGGCCATTTTTTCGTGGAAACCTAACCCTACTTTTTGATTTTGATGTACATACATGCATACATACACACTTAAAAAGAGTGTGGTTAGGCATGCGTGCCTGTTTGATTTCGATTTCTAGCAAAGTTTATTTTATTTTTTCGCGATTACCACCCAATAAGATAGAGGCACACAATTACATACACTTAAGTAAAAACATAACCCTACTTTTTGATAAAGCTAAAAGTGTGATTAGGAATGCGTATCTGTTTGCAATCGAGCTGCGCGTTTTTTCTATATGGTGGAGGGTAGTTTCCTCGCATTCTGTTAGCTATACTTTTCTTTCGCGCCTATTAACACCTAACCCCAACAAGCACGTGCTTGGTTTCGAAGGGCCACTTGAGTGCACTGACCGTAGTGCATCAACGTCCATCAGAATGCGTGCTTGTTTGATTTCATTTAGTTTTTTAGCAAATTTAATTTTATTTTTCCGCCATAACCACCCAAGAAGAGAATATGCTTGTCTCCAAATGATATTCGATGTTTTTTCTTCATAAGTATTGGTGATAAATTTGTTAATGGACTTATACCTTTAGTAAATCCGTGCTATTAAACTATGAATCATACTATATCTAGGCTTTCTTGTGTTTTATTGATTATTTGAACAAAAAGGCAGTGAAACGTTCAAATTTCAGACTTTTTTCGCAGACACGCGTGCGCGCATGCTCACACACACATTTATGAGTTTCGCTCTCTTTCGCACCTTTTTCGTGTTTGCTTTAAGTTTACATTCACATGCATACAAACGGACACCATTTTTTTGTCTTCTTGCCCAATTCTTGAATTCGTGCGTGGAAAATGTTTCTTTAATAATTCAAAATTACTAATACTTGAAAGTTTTTATGTTTTTCCCAATTAAAAATTAAATTCTTGACTTTTTCACGCTTACTTTTTATAGAGGCACACAATTACATACACTTAAGTGGAAACATAACCCTACTTTTTGATTTTGATGTACACAAAGCGTGCCTGTTTGATGGCCAAGAAGAATGCGCGCATGCTCACACAAACACAATTATGAATTTCGTTCTCTTTCTGCATTTTTTTTTTATTTTGGCTTAACATTTGCATTCACATGCACACAAACGGACGCCATGTCTTGCACAATTGGCTAATACTTTAAAGTTTTTATGTTTTTCTCAAATAAAATATGAATTCTCGACTTTTCAACGATGATTTTTCATAGAGGCACTCAATTAGTGGCAACATAACCCTACTTTTTGATTTTGATGTACAGACACAAGCGTAAAAAGCTAAAAGTGTGGTTAGGAATGCGTCCTTGTTTGCAATCTAGCTGCGCGCTATTAGTCTATATGGTGGAGGGTAGTTTCATCGCATTCTTTTAGCTATACTTTTCTTTCGCGGCTATTAACACCTAACTCCAACAAGCACGTGCTTGGTTTCGAAGGGCCACTTGACTGCACTGACCGTAGTGCATCAACGTCCATCAGAATGCGTGATTGTTTGATTTTATTTCGGTTTTTAGTAATGTTTATTTTATTTATATTATAAAAAATAAATTTATTACTTTTCCACGCTTATTTTTCATAGAGGCACACAATTACATACACATAGGTGGAAACATAACCCTACTTTTTGATTTCGATGTACATATGTACATACACAGACGTAAAAAGCTAAAAGTGTGGTTAGGAATGCGTGCTTGTTTGATTTTATTTCGGTTTCTAGTAAAGTTTATTTTATTTTTTCGCCGTAACCACTTAAAAAAAAGGAACATGCTTGTCTTAAAATATAAGCTAAGATATTTTCTGGAGAAATAACGCGTGCGTGTAAATTTTTAAATGTGTTTTTTCTGCATAAGTATGGGTGATTGATTTGTTAATGGACTAATACCTTTAGTAAATCTATACTATTAAACTTAGAATCCTTCGCGTCTATTAACACCTAACCCTAACAAGCACGTGCTTGGTTTCGAAGGGCCACTTGAGTGTACTGACCGTAGTGCATCAACGTCCATCAGAATGCGTGCTTGTTTGATTTTATTTCGGTTTCTAGTAGAGTTTATTTTATTTTTTTGCCATAACCACCCAAGAAGAGAATATGCCTGTCTCCGAATGACATTCGGCAGCGATTCATCATCTGTCAAAATTTTGATGAATTAAATTTGCCAAAAAAGCGACATCACTCCGAGGCATTTCCTCCAAGCACACATGATGGTAAAATGCAATCCCTCCAGCTTGCAGCCTTCAGATGCAGTGCAGCCCCCCGTCTCCGGAGTGACCACAAATTGAAATTGACCCTAGACGACGCCGACTGAGGGACTCCGACTCCGACTCGGACTCGGGCTGGCACTGGAAATCGAAATCAGAATCAGTAACAGAAACAGCAGCAGAAACAGAAACAGAATCTGAATCCAAAACCAAATCCAAGTCGGAGCCGGGACATTTGTATGCAAATTCGGTGATTGCTCTCCGCAGATCCACAGATGTGAGCCGAGAAACCACAGGCAAGACGGTAGGAGCGACCACACAATAAATGGGCATAAATTACACGACCCGAAGGCGGAGCCACCACAGACAGTGGCCGTGGACGTGGACGCTGGCTGTCTCTGGGATATGGCGGCTCCAAAATTGATCATTTCTCTGCGGCTCTGCGGCTCTGCGGCTCCGCGGCTGCGGCTGATGATGGAGTTGGAGCTGGCGCCATCGGAGTGCGGCGTTGCCACTTGAATTTTTGATTTAACAAATGCTCATTTGTAAAACGGCCAAGCGGGGCAGGCAGAGCAGAGCTGAGCAGCTCCTCCTGCTCCTCCTCCTTCCCAGCTAAAATTCAAATTCAAGCCAGAGAGAGAGAGCGAATCACAGGGCCCAGATCGGAGGCCCAAACTTTGGCCCAACAATAATAATGTCACGTTTATCGTGTGCAGCTAATTACTAACAAAAAGATAGTTTGTAATCCTACACACAGGCAGGCCAGGCAGGAGGCCCAGACGGAGAACTTGGCCAGAAGAGTTAGCCAAGCGTGGCCGAAAAGCGCCTCCAGGACGAAAGCAGGGGGGACGACGACGACGACGTAAGACAACAACAGTAGCCTGTATTTTTTGGTTAAGCGAGCAAACTTTGCCAGAGCCGAGGAAAGCCAAGCAAAAGCAAAACTTGGCCAAAACATGTGCTGCAATCTTGGGCCGGGAGTTTTCGGGCATTAGCACACGCCTGAGTGTGTCTTGGCCATAGAAAAAACACGCTCCCTGAGAGCTTTGCATAATGGCCAACAGATGCTCCGGCTCCAACTTGAGCCGCTTGGGGGGATTAGCTGCTGATCCTGCACCCCCAACCCAAAGCCAGTCAAAACAAAGCCAGTTTTAAACAATATAAATATATTTTTCGGTATAAATCTTGTGCTTGTCCTTCAACAATGTGCAAAAAAAAAGAATAAACAAGAAAGACCTGCCCCTTATCAATATCAAAGTCAAGTGATTGAGCAAGCGAACATTTTTGGTTATCATTTCTCACTCGTTACACAGTCAGAAAATGTTACAATATACATATATATGGGAAAACAGTATCAAAGCTACCATTATTATTATTATTAGAGTAAATCACAAGTTCCTGACGAAAAATTGACCATGTCCCACAATTATTGGTAGTCATTACATTAGAAATTGAGAAAATGCCTTGATACTGCCTTGTTTTGTTATCTTTTTCCCTAACTAAACCTTCGAATACATCGAATAATATCGCTTTCGCTGCGCTGAGACTCTCGAGTTGAACTAGAAACGAACTGGACTGGAGCTCGGCTCCCTCCTCACTGCGTCCCCGTTGGCGTGCCCAAGCCGGTGCCGCCGAACGAGAGGAGATCGGCCTGATCCGGCTTGTCGCGCGTGGCATGGTAGGCCTCGCGCTCGCGATCCGGAAACTTGGTGGGCAGATTCGGTGAATGCAGATTGACCTTGGCCTCGAACCGTACGCCGGCCACCTCCACCTCGTAGTGACCGGAGAGGACATATTCATTGGTCACCGGGAGTTCGCCGCCCGCCTCGTCAAAGTTGCGCACAAAGCCGAGGCAGACCTGCTTCTCGAACGTATAGCCATAGCCGGTGGTTGTGGTCATGCCCACGTAGACGCCGTCGCGGTAAATGGGCTCGCCGCCCCAGCACCACATGTCCACCTCGTGGTCGTGGTCGTTCAACAGTAGCTGCACATACATACGCTTCACGCCCTCCTCGCGCTGTTTGAGTAAGGCGCTGCGGCCAATAAAGTCGATGGGTTTCTGTTTTAAGCAAGAAAATATACGGATTTAATTCAGGAAACTGTCCCACAAAGAACTCACATTGAACTTGACGCGCCAACTGCGTCCGCACTCCAGCGGCGTGGTGAAGGTGTCCAGGTCCTGGCCCCAAAAGGCATAGAACTTCTCGATGCGCAGGGCTCGCGTGGCATAGTAGCCTGCAAAATAATTCAAAATGAGATTAAATATAGGAAACCCTCAAAGATATCCAGCCAGATTCACCTGCATGCTGGATGTTGAACTTCTGGCCCGCCTGGTAGAGCCGGGAGTACACATGCAGCGCATACTCGTTGGGTATATAGAGGACATAGCCCAGCTCGCCAGTGTGGGTAATGTTTAGCACCCGAATGCCGTCCGCCAGGCCCACATCCAGTTCCTGGAAAAAGCCAGAAAGTATGAGAGAACTCCTATTAAGGACTAAAAACCACTTACCTTGTACGTGAAGAAGGGAAAGCTCTTGGGCGTGAGATCCGTGTCGGAGAGCTCGGAGAGCAGGATACGCGTGTAGGGTCCCAGGATGCAGATTGCCGTGTACATGGAGGTCACATCCGCCACATTCACCTTGGCCCTCAGGTGGTCCGGCATGTGCTTGCGGATCCAGCACATGGAGCGGGTCTGCTGAATGGTAGGAGCGATCATCATGTAGCTGAGCGAGGAGGATATTATCAATATTAATCAATTTTCTATTTACAGTCACAACTCACTGTCTCTCGGAAAGCCGTGCCAAGGAGCAATCGTTCTCGTAGCCCCCATTGGGATTCTGCATGCCCGTGTGTATGATGGAGCCCACGGCCACATCCACGTCGTTGGAGCACAGATACTGCAGCAGCTCCACCACCTCGTTGCCCTTCGACCAGAAGTCGTACTTGGTGAAGGAGCTGTAGTCCGCAATGCCTATGCGCTCGCGGCAGGCCCGGTACTCGGAGGCCACATGGTCGAACCAGGGCGGCTTGCCAAAGGTGCGGGTCTGGGCAATGCGGAAGCGGGGCAAGCCGAACTCGTCTGTGTGGAGAGGAGAAATTGGTAATTTATATTAGTTTAATGTAAGTATATACCTAATATAGGTTTCTTCAGCTAGAAATTAGTGGACAAATCTGGTAAAATAGAAATAAGGATAAAAATGTAAATGATTGAAGCGTCATGTCCTTAGTTACATTCCAGTCACATTTTGATTTAAAGGAATGTCACTGGTTTGCAGCTGAGAACAAGAAGGCTTAAAAATCAACAATACAACAATAGAAAGGTGAAATGCATTCAAAATCTAAAGTGCGAAAAAGAAATGAGTGAGAAAATCTGGTAGAAAAGAAAGAAATATAAACATTTAAATGATTCAAGCGTCATGTCCTTGGTTACATTCCAGTCACATTGTGATTTAAAGTAATGTCACTGGTTTGCATCTGAGAACAAGAAGGCTTAAAAATCAACAATACAACAATAGAAAGGTGAAATTAATTCAAAATCTAAAGTGCGAAAAATAAATGAGTAAGAAAATCTTGTAGAAAAGAAAGAAATATAAACATTTAAGTGATAAAAGCGTCATGTCTTTTCAACATTGTGGTCACATTTTGATTTAACGTAATGTGACCGTAGTGTTGGCAAGAACAAGATGGCTTTCCTTCAACCACTTATGTTTCAAAACACCAAAACTCGAATTACTCTCAACTACAAATTAAATGTTCAGCAGTCTTCTTTACAGGCCTGTTCCAGTGGAGTCCCTTAAGTGTCATGTTTTAGGATGTATATTAATTACACTTGATTTTTAACTCGAGTGTGATAGGTATCCCTCCTAATATACGATTGCTTGCCTTCGACAACTTAAGGAAAATACATGAGTGAATAATGTGATAATGTTATTACTTTAGTGTGAAAATAGAACATTTAAATGTAATCAAATCCTTACTATAAAAAGGGTAATTTTCAGCAGCCATGTTCTAAGCAGGACATGTGGAATATAATAGCTCTCAAAGTAATAAAATATTTAATCCAAAAACAAGAAATGAAGCTAAGAAATAACTATACAAATTTAAATGATTAACTCGTCATGTTTTTGGCAACATTCCGGTCACATTTTTATTTAAAGTAATGTCACCGGGATGCTGCTGAAAGCAAGACGGCTTAAAAATCAACAATATAACCATAGGAAATGAATTCAAATTAAATTAAGCCTAGTATAGGTTTCTTCAGCTAGAAATTAGTGGAAAAATCTGGTAAAATAGAAATAAAGATAAAAATTTAAAATATTCAAGCGTCATGTCCTTAGTTACATTCCAGTCACATTTTGATTTAAAGGAATGTCACTGGTTTGCAGCTGAGAACAAGATGGCTTAAAAATCAACAATACAACAATAGAAAGGTGAAATGAATTCAAAATCTAAAGTGCGAAAAAGAAACGAGTGAGAAAATCTGGTAGAAAAGAAAGAAATATAATCATTTAAGTGATAAAAGCGTCATGTCCTTGGTTACATTCCAGTCACATTTTAATTTAAAGTAATGTCACTGGTTTGCAGCCGAGAACAAGATGGCTTAAAAATCAACAATACAAAAATAGAAAGGTGAAATGCATTCAAAATCTAAAGTGCGAAAAATAAATGAGTGAGAAAATCTGGTAAAAAAAAAATATAAACATTTAAGTGATAAAAGCGTCATGTCTTTTCAAGATTGTGGTCACATTTTGATTTAACATAATGTGACCGTAGTGTTGACAAGAACAAGATGGCTTTCCTTCAACCACTTATGTTTCAAAACACCAAAACTCGAATTACTCTCAACTATAAATTAAATTTTCAGCAGTCTTGTTTACAGGCCTGTTCCAGTGGAGTCTCTCAAGTGTCATGTTTTAGGATGTATATTAATTACACTTGATTTTTAACTCAGTGTGATAGGTATCCCTCCTAATATACGATTGCTTGCCTTCGACAACTTAATTTTGGAAAAACAAAACTACAGGAAAAGAAATGAGGGAATAATGTGATAATACACACATGATATACAAATTTAAATGATTAAACCGTCATGTTTTTGGCAACATTCCTGTCACATTTTCATTTAAAGTAATGTCACCGGTTTGCTGCTGAGAATAAGATGGTTTAAAAATCAACAATCAACAAATGAATTCAGATTAAATTAAGCATGTAAGTTAAGTATATGCCTAGTATATGTTTCTTCAGCAATTATTCTCACTATACGTATTTCTAAAGTGCGGAGAAGAAATGAGGAAACACTGTGCTAAAAAATAAATAAATATAAACATTTAAATGATTAACTCGTCATGTTTTTGGCAACATTCCGGTCACATTTTTATTTAAAGTAATGTCACCGGGATGCTGTTGAAAGCAAGACGGCTTAAAAATCAACAATATAACCATAGGTAGGGGAAATGAATTCAAATTAAATTAAGCCTAGTATATGTCTCTTCAGCGAATCTTTCGAGCTGGCGAATTATTCTTACTATACGCATTCCTAAAGTGCAGAAAATAAATATACAAATTTATGTGATAAAAGCGTTATGTATTTGGCAACATTGGGGTCACATTTTTATTTAACGTAATGTGAAACTGATGTAGTCAAGAACAAGATGGCTTTCCCTCAACCACTTATGTTTCAAAACACTAAAACTCGAACAACTGCCAACTACAGGACATCCGGATGTGTTGCTAAAGGATTTAAATGATTAAACCGTCATGTCCTTGGCAACATTCCGGTCACATTTTTATTTAAAGTAATGTCACCGGTTTGCTGCTGAGAATAAGATGGCTTAAAAATCAACAAAACAACAAAAAGAAGGGAAAATGAGTTCAAATTAAATTAGTATATGTTCCTTCAGCGAATCTTTCGAGTTAGCTAATTATTCTCACTATATTTACTTTCTTTTAGTAACAATGACTAGTGGCTGCATCCAGGTTTAGTGCAAGTATTATTTATATTTTTTATTATATATTTTTGTGACTCTTCAAGTGCTTAAAAATCCCCAAAATTGTGTCGATGGCCAGGTGTTACACATCCCGACTAGCTGTGAGTCCTCAAATTCGGCTAGGGGGGCGTGTGTCACCCAATCATTGTCACCTTAATCACCGGGATTATGCCACTTATTAGTATTGGTAATATTTGAGCCCTTAACTTTACCCAATTTAATTATAATTCCCTTTTTTCCACCCACACTCACCCTGCTTATCCTGCTGGTCAAAGTAATTGGGCCGCTCGTAGCCCATCGACTGGCCAAAGACGGCGCCCGCCTCCTTCAACTGCGGATAGATGGGCGACATGCGCAGGTTCCTGCCCGTCTGGAACTCCTCGAAGGGATAGTTGATCTCGAAGTGCTTGCCGGGCGCCTCCTTGCAGCGATCGCGCAGGAACTTGCGGTTGTTGTGCAGCCCCAGGAACCGGCTGATGTCCAGAATGTGCAGATCCAAGTAAGTGGAGCCCTTCGTAATCAAATCGGTGAGTACGCGTCCAATGCCGCCCGAGGCGGAGACGCCCATCGTCTTGTTGCCGGCGGCCACATAGTAGTTCTGAATCTCGGGCGCCTCGCCCAGTATCCACTTGCAGTCCGGCGAGAAGACCTGCAGCGAGTTGGTCAGCCGGTCGAGCGTCGCCTCCCGGAACGAGGGCACGCGCAGCAGCAGGGCGTCCAGCAGCTCGTGGAAGTGGTCCCAGTCGGGCGGATGCTGCCGCGCCGTCTGGGACAGCGGGATCACGCCATCCTCGTACACCATCTTGGCCTCGCGCTCGAAGCCGCCGGCGAGGATGTGGCCCTCGCACTCCCGGAAGAAGATGCGTCCGTCAAAGTCCCGAACGAAGGGCGTGTCCGGACTGAGTCCCTCGATGGGGCGCGTGTGCAGATAGTGGTGCTCCACCGCCTTCAGCGGCACCTTCACCACCGGCTTGGACAGCGTGCCCACCTCGCGGGCCCAGAAGCCCGTGCAATTGACAAAGAAGTCGCACTGGACATCGCCGGCCGTCGTCTCCACGCCGCGCACCTTCCCGTGCTCGCTGTGGATCTTCTTGATGGCACAGTGCTCCACCACACGCACGCCCAGGCGCTGGGCCTCCGTCAGGTAGGCCTGGCACACCAGCATCGGATCACACACCCCGTCCTCGGGTATCCACAGGCCGCCCTCGATCCCGTCCAGCGAGAGCAGATCGCAGTGGTCGCGGCACTGCTCGGGTGACAAGATCTCGCAGCGCATGCCCCAGGCCAGCGCCTGCGACTTCATCCGGTTGAAGGCCGTCATCCGGTCCCAGCTGCGCGCCAGATTCAAGCTGCCCACCTGCCGCCAACCGGTGGGCAGTCCCTGCTCCGCCAGCCGCTTGATCAGATCGATGGAGTACTCAGCCAGCTTCAACTCCGTGTAGCTCGGCTCGAAGCGCCCGGCCAGGCCGCAGGCCGTCCACGGCAGCTCCCCGCCGACGCGATCTTGCTCCACGACCAGCGTCTCGCCGCCCCAGCCGCTCAGGGCCAGGTGATAGGCCACCGAGGCGCCGGTGATGCCGCCGCCGCAGATCACCACCCGGGCCTTGGATGGCAGTTGGCCCGCCAGCTCCCCGCTGAGGTCGGGCGCCTGCTGGGGCTGGAACTTGCGCTTCCGCAGCAACGGCTCGTCCGCTGCCGCCGCCGCCGATGCATCCGACAGCTGACGCAGTGTGCCCGCGGGCAGAAGCCATCTCCTAGCTGCTCCGCCGCATCGCCGGCCGCCCAAGTCCAGGAGTTTCAACATCTTGTCCCGCAAAGATGCCCGGATACATAAGGTAGGAGTCACCACCCACTAGATCCACCGTTTTTCGATTGCCAAATGCGGGATAAATAAATAAAAATAATTGTAAAATCGCTGGAAAAGTGTGCCCGCCGGATTTTCCGTTGAATTCCCCTGAAATTCGTCGATAAAAAGGGAGGATTTTCTCCCCCACGGCAGCTGGTCACACTGAAACCGAAACGTAATCAAACTGTAAGCGAACAAAAACGTAAAGATTTACGACGTAAGTGAACAAAAACGTAACGAATTTTAACGCAAGAACGAAAACGTAACAATTTTTGACGTCAGGAAACTGCATGACCGCATCGAAGCGATTAATAACAACAAGATTTGAGGATTCATTCCGCGGCAACTTTTAAATTAAGAAGACGTAATCAAACTACTTAAGGGAACAAAAACGTAACCGACACCATGGGGCTGCCATACTTTTCGAGGAAGACGCCTCAAGATCTATTTAGCTATTTTAAGCTTTTTTTTAAGCTATTGGATATTTTTAAACTATTTGTAGATATTTTTAATATTTTTTAATCTATTTTTAACTATTTTCATAGTCTATCATCAGACCTCATGGAATATAATTGGATCCTATTTATTGTGACGCGAACCATATCAGCACTTGGCTTCCACTTATTTTGACGCGAACCATTGTCGTAAGCTAAGCTAATACCAATTTGGAAACTTCGAACTAACTTCGTAAGTAAAGGCCGTTAATTATTCGATTTTAAAAACTACAATACAACAATAGAAAGGAAAAATTGATTTAAAATCTAAAGTGCGGAGAAGAAATGAGTGAACAACTGTGGTAAAAAAGAAATAAACAAATTTAAGTGATTAAAGCGTCGTGTCTTGGACAACATTCTCGTAACATTTTGATTCAACATAATGTTATCGAGAGTGTTGTCAAGAACAAGACGGCTTTCCTTCAACCACTTATGTTTCAAAATACGAAAACTCGAACAACTGCCAACTGCTAAAATAAAATGTTCAGCAATCTTGTTTTTAGCAGAATATCCGGAAGATATACAGGCCTGTTCCAGAGGAGTCTCTTAAGTGTCATGTTTTAGGAGGTATATTAACTACACTTGATTTTTAACTCAGTGTGATAGGTATCCCTCCTAATATACGATTGCTTGCCTGCGACAACTTAATTTTGGAAAAAGCTGAACTACAGGAAAAGAAATGAGGGAATAATGTGATAATGTGATTACGTAGTTTGAAAATAGAACATTTAAAAATAATCAAATCCTTACTATAAAAAGGGTAATTTTCAGCAGCCATGTTCTAAGCAGGACATGCGGAATATATAGCTCTGACTGTGAGCAACTTCGGCGGTCACCAAAATTATAAAACATTTATTCCAAAAACAAGAAGAGAAGCTAAGAAATAAGTGTACAAATTTAAATGATTAAGGCGTCATGTCTTCGGCAACATTCCAGTCACATTTTGATTTAAAGTAATGTCACTGGTTTGCAGCTGAGAACAAGATGGCTTCAAAATCAACAATACAACAATAGAAAGGTGAAATGAATTCAAAATCTAAAGTGCGAAAAAGAAATGAGTGAGAAAATCTGGTAGAAAAGAAAGAAATATAAACATTTAATTGATAAAAGCGTCATGTCTTTTCAACATTGTGGTCACCTTTTGATTTAACGTAATGTGACCGTAGTGTTGGCAAGAACAAGATGGCTTTCCTTCAACCACTTATGTGTCAAAACACCAGAACTCGAACCACTCTCAACTACAAATTAAATTTTCAGCAGTCTTGTTTACGGGCCTGTTCCAGTGGAGTCTCTTGAGTGTCATATTTTAGGAAGCATATTAACTACACTTGTGTTTTAATTCAATGTGTTTGGTGTGTTTCCTAATATATGATTGCTTGCCTTCGACAACTTAATTTTGAAAAAACAGAACTACAGGAAAAGAAATGAGTGAATAATGTGATAATGTGTGAAAATATAACATTTAAGATTTTTTTAAACTTAATTTGGGGTTGTGATTTTTCTTAAGCAAAAACTTGGTCAGAATCGTGTTAAAATTACAGAACTTTCAACGAAATGGAATTTTCATCAGTCGAGTTCTCAGAGATGCGCCTAAAGCAGTTGAATTTAAAAACCTCCTTTAGGTGCATTTTTGTAGACCATGACTGTTGAGCTGCTTCTGTTATATTAAGAAAATAATAAAGGTTTACTCTGAAAATATGAAGTGTATTTAAAATTAAGGATTAGAAAAAATAACTTGAGGTAAGCCCCAGTCCCTGATGAATCAAAAAACACCGCTTTTCTTTTGAAGATTTATTTCCAATAACCACCAAAAAACACCCATTAACTTCTTAGTTTTACTATTTTTTTTCTTAATTTTTTTTTTGTGTTTTTTTTTATATCGGTTTTTGTTTACAATTTTCTGTCGCAACGCAAAGAGTGAATGCTTTGCCAAGTTTTGTGTGGGTTTAGGGTTTATTTTTAACTGGTATGCTTATGCGCTTGCCTCTCCGCTCGCCTTCCATATATATTCCACAAAAAAAACAAGGAACGCAATCAGACCGGAAATCATAACAATCGAGAGAGTCCAGCTAGATGGTATCTGTATTCATATTCTTGGGTATTACACATATATAATAATGTATTAATGCATAGTGCGGGAGGAGGGGCTGCTGCTCTAACTTTCCTTTCGTATTAACACTTGGTAGGATCCATTACAGCTAAACTAATTTTTACAAGGTCCGAATTGCCGTCGTGCTTGGGGGGACTCTGTTTTTCCCTCTATTCATTAATTAATTAAGCATATTTGCCCAAAACTTAATCTTAATCCATAAATTAATTGCCCTTTGAGGAGGGAGCTTCGTGATGGCCACAAAAGAAAATAGTAGTGTGTGTTTGTTGTATCTTAAAAGGGGGAAAACCAGATCAGATGCGGAATAGAATTTATTGCAATTAAATTTATACACGCGCTCTCTCGCGACGGTAATCATAATCATAATAAGGACAATAATGGTAATCATAATAGTGTAATATATAGTTATAGTATATAATCATAAGTTCATACGCAGCATTATTTAATATAAGTTAATTTTCTCGATCCGCCGACTGTTTGTTTTTGATTCCATCCATCCATCCATCCGTCCATCCGTCCATCCGTCCACCATCCATCATCCACCATCCATCCATCGTGCGACCTCATTAAACTATAGATATAACATTATGTTGTCTCGTAATCATACTTATACAGCAGGTGGTTCTTCTGCGCAATACGTAGCACACGTAATACGTAATCAATAAATACGATACGTTAGAGAGTAGATACATTTAGATAACGCCCTATATTCATTATCTCTGGGGTTGCTTTCTTTTTTTTTGTTGTTTAGCTCTCACAGAATTACAAACTAGATCAATGTGGCCCCTAGTGTGGGTTACTACATCATCATGCATATATCCTGTAACAGTTTCGCTCTAGCGCCTCTTCTCCAATATATAGACTACAACTTATTTAGATCCGACGACAAATCACAATGAAACAAATTTAAAAGAGACGAAAAAAAAAACGAAAAAAAATTGACACGTTTTCTCTAAGTGTGGGTAGACAATACCTGGCAATTTGGCGACTCGATAGGGATTTTTTAAAAGTTTTCGTATTGAAATTAATCGATATTTTCTTGCAGATCATTTTTTTACATTCAAGTGGCGCCCTCTGGTGTGATGTGTGAAACGGTTATTCGAGGGATTTCTCTAAGAAAAGGTAAAATTATACAATGTTGCCACATAATGGATAATACTTAAAATTGTGGATAAAGTATTGAAATTAGTTCTACTAAATGTTCAAATCTATAAAATATTAATTAAATTTCACATTAGAGTGGCGTCCTCTGGTGGCATGTAGTGCACACTTACTCCAGAGATTTTTTTCCAATTAAAAATTATTTAAAAATATATTTTAGCTACGACGAAAAATAAATTTATTTAAATATGGAATTTGTTGTAAAGACTGAAAAAATCTAATATTGCAAATATTTATATTCTTACAATCCACCAAGTGGCGCCATCTGTCGGAACTCTTCCTTTTGTGTGGAAGCTATGTAAACTGTACGCGCCTTTTTCTACATAACTTTAATTCCTTGGAAAATTTCCTTAGATTCCTTTTTCGTGGCCCTTTTTGGGGCTTTTCCCCTGCAACGCCCATTGCCAGAATGTGCCAGGATGTGCCGGGTGTGTTTGTGTGTGCCAGAATTAGGGGCTTTTTGACTAAGAGGCTAGGCCTCTATCTAATGTATACATTATACATGCGAATAAATAAATTAGTTGCTCTTAGACTTCAGTTAGACGATGTTCATTTCACGTTCTCTTTTTCTGTTTTCTTATCCTTTTTTTTTTTGGTTAACATTGGGATTGGCACATTATATTACATATCATACAAAGCTTCGCGTTCGTTTCGTTTTCTCCTTAACCTTATAATCCTCCTTGTCCGCGTGTTATCCTTTTTTGATTTTTCTTTTTATTTAATTTTTTTAAGGGGAAAAGAGCCAACTGAAAGACACACCAGTGTTGGGTAAGGCGAAAGTATTGGGGGCACTGAACCTAAAGCTGCACGCCATCAAAAAAAAAAAGGGTTTTTACGTTTAGGTTGTTCGTTTAAAGTTCGTGTAATAAAATGTAACCGCAGCTTATCACATTCATAGAACTTGATCAATTCTCTAAATACATCATAGTCGTATGCGTAGGTTAAATATAGTACATAATTTAGTACAGTTACCTTGTATGAGTTAACTAAATGTTTTCGTTTCCTTAATAGCACAGTGTAAACGCTTCTCCGTCTTCGATCTTTTCTCATAGGGCACATTCTTCGAATTTCAAATTTTAAAATTTAAATTCCACTTTTAATTCAATTGAAACGGAAAGTAAATCAAAGTTTTCAACATTTTCATTGTATGGAGTTTCGTCCTTTTCTCTTTGCCTTTCCTTTTTTGCTGTCCCTCATTTTATTTGTTATGTTTAGGTTTAGTTTTATTTTGTTATTTTTTGGTATTTGGTATTTTCTTAGTTTTCGTTTCTTATTTTTTGTTCTTTGCAACAACTACAATACATGCAAACAGCAATTTTTGGAGTGCAACATAAACGGTCTGACAATTCGAAACAGAATCTATCTTAAGTTCTTGCTTGTATCGCTTACTTTTTGGTATATATACTTGTATATATATATTCACTAGATCTATGTATGTATGTAGGTTCATTCTTGTGTGTATGTAGGTTGTTTTTTTCTCCGAGTGTATATCTATTTTTTGGCTACTTTTTTGGGTTTGTAAAATTCGCAAAATCTTTATCTCGTATCTTATCTCTTTTTGGTAAACATCGAAATCAGATCAAAACTAATACAGAGCGGTTAAAAGTTTACATTTCATGTAAAGTTAAAACAATAGTGTTTAGTTCGATTTTCTTTGAATAAAATAAATCATAAATATCCGTACAATGTCCGTGTGTGTGGTGTGTGTTCTGTCCGGTGTCCAGTGAGAGAGAGTGTGTGTTTAGTTCTCGTATATAACTGCCGGTAGGGGTGTTTCATTGTTTGAATTACACATTTAATACTTGGGTTTTTTTTCTATAACATTTACTTTATAAACTATTTGCGTCGCCTCGTTCAATGACCTGTGAATGCTGTGGGGGATCTCTTGGGCTTTCCTGCTCTCGTTCTCTCTAGGTTTTCAGCTTTTTGGTATTTTTTGTTGTATTTTTTTGCAAAATAAATGCTCTTGATTTTTGTATCTTTCTCCGGGGGAAAAAAAAAACACCGCCTTAGGATATACGTAACTACTAGACTCTAGATATCCTGCACACATATTTTGATCTTCCTTCTGTCTGAGAGTTTGAGTGGTTAGGTTTTGTGGGATCCTTTCTTCGGTTAGTTAGCATTACTCTGGTTAATGTTGTTTTCGGCTTACTGATTAGTTTTTAGTTCGCTAAGCTATTAGGTGGAGAATCGGAAACTCATGTAAGTAGTTCACTTGAAACGTACGATTATATTCTGGGACAGAATGAGTGTGTGTGTGGTGTGTGAATGGTGTGTTGTGTGTGTTGAGTGGTGTATGCGTTACGAGGGCCAGTTTGGGTTGAAACATTTCACTTTTAATGCCACAAAATACTGGAAGTTCAGCGTTTTACAGTATCTTTCTCACTTTCTTTGTTATTTTTAGCACAAGCCGGTTATTTACAAAGTTTCACAACAAACAATACATACCAAACTATATGGGTTTATTAATTAATTGAATCTGCAAAAGCTTCTCCCATTTTAAAGTTTATATTTTTTGTTGGCGACCGTGAAATAGTAAACCCAACTGACCCTGCCATAGACAGCTCTAAAACGCACTGTTTTTGGGGTCTAAACTTATCGGTGTACCGTTATTGTATATACCTATCAAGTTTTTTTGTATTCTTCGTTTTTTTTATTTTCACATTTTTTTTTGTAATTTTTTTGTTTGTTTTTCTCTTGTTATTTCAAAATAAATTACAAGGGGGGATTCGAGAGGGATAAAATATTCTCCTTACGAGTTTCGCTTTCGTCTGCATAAAATGCCTCATCAGATCCTGATCATGATCGTGATCATGATCGTCATTCACCTCCTCAACTCATCTTAATCGCGATCATCGCGCAGAATCTTAAATAAATATAAAGCACAAAGTGTTGACTTTCCAGTTTGTTTCTTCGACTTCTAGTTGATAAGTTTAAGTATATACCCTTGCAGGGGCATATACACATAAATATAATATAATATAATATATATGTATAAGTAAAGTTAATCCTTTTGAAGATGTGTGGTGTGGGTGTGGGAGTGAGGGTGTGTGTTTTAAGCATCTTCAATCTTAAATAAATTCCTGTTGATGCTCATACGTTCTTTAGGGGGTTTTTCTTGATTCTCTTTTGTTTTTCATATATTTATTTTTGGTATGTCGCGGTGCTCCTCGTTTCTTCCTTACTCATTTTACTCTTTTTACTTGTTATTCGGTTTCCCTCGATCCTGCGATCTTAGGCATAAAACTCCGTTTTTCCTTGCGTCTTATAGGCCTCCTCCTCGATTTTGTACATGTCCATAAGCTAGGTTTTGGTTTTGGTTTTGGGAAGCGTTGATGATGACAGGCGGGCGGGCGCGCAGCGTGATAAACAACAAAACAAAACATATTTTTTCGCAAAAGTAAACAAATTCGGTGGAGTGTGTGTGTGTGTGTGTGAAATGGGCGTGGTGGTGTGTGTTGGAAAGAGAGAAATAGAGAAAGAGCGAGAGAAAAGAGAATTTTCGTTTAGTTTTTCTTGGTTACATTTTCTGGTGACATTTTTTTTCTTTAAGGTTAGGGCGGGCGACACAGCAAACGATAAATGACAAGGCGTTATATTTAGGGGGGCGTGGCAAATCGGGTGTTAGACAGAGACGGCGGGGGGTGAAAGAGAGAGACATATACATAGACAGAGAGGCAGAGAGAGAGAGAGAGAGAGAGAGAGTGAGAGAGGGAGAGAGGGAGGGAGATCTATAAAGTAGTTCGATAGCTGAGCTGCGAGCTTGGATTCTCAAGGTTTTAAACAGGATTCGAGCCAAGATCTTAACCATATATGATATACAGCTGCGGTCAAAATAATAGTAGTGCCCAGTAAGGCTATATAAAATCCACAAAAAAATAACTTTGTAAGCTCTTTAAAAAAATTATTTTAATTTTCATTAAAGCTTAACTAATAGTAGATGTTAATAACACATAACAACTTGAAATTACTCAAAAGAATTATTAAGGAAAAATATAAATGTTGAATTTGACGAAAATTGAGTCGGTCAAAATAATAGTAGTGAAACTTTTGAAAAATTACCACATCCTAAAAAAATTATTTAGGAATACCTGATTGATTGATTATTATAGATCCATCTATAAGAATTTTTTTGAGTATTAGTTAAATATCCTTTATAGACAATAAGGACTCCTCAGCGATTTTCCCTGGAATCAACTGAGATTTGGCATATTTTCATAGAAAAAATTGTTCCACAACTTGCAAATGATAAAAAATTTT